>DWJZ01003383.1:0-17189 GCA_018249125.1 Asbolis capucinus
ATAAGTATGTATTTAAAAATATATATGTATGTTTATCAGTTGTTTGATCACCATAGCACAAGCTAACGCTTAGTTTGGGTTCAGATGGCCGTGTGTGTGTTGTGCAAAGACATTTGTTTATTTGGTTGTTTGTTTATTTTTAAAAGAGTTTTAATTAATATTATGTCTAAGTAGTCTAGTTGTCTGTTTGAAATGGAAAACACTGAGCTTCTAGTAAAACATTACCCCAGGTAAGGTCAGAAACTCAAAATTTTAGTTTGTACGAAGTCATCACTAAAGGTCATGTTGAAAAAAGTAAACTTCTGCCTGTTTTTGCGATGTGTAAAAACTTTTCATATTCTTGATCTTTTAAATTTATTAAAATAAAGTACTTTTAATAAAATAAAGTACTTTATTTATTTTTTATTAAAAAAAAATATTTTATTTATTTTTTATTAAAATAAAATACTTTATTTATTTTTTATTAAAATAAAGTACTTTATTTTAGTACTACTTTGTAGGATTTTTTTTTTCGAAAATGGCCCTTGTAGTTGGAAGCGACATACATATATTACTTTTTTCGGGTAAAATTATTATTTTCTTTTTTTACAAATAATTTGGATTGTAAGTACTGATATCCGATGAAAACACAAATAAATTAATTTAACACCTAATTTGACGCAAAATTCATAGAGTCAACAATTTTTTCTGTACCAAACACTAAGGTACAAACTACATTGATAAGAATTTGGCTTCCCCGTCTAAAGTTTTGCTGTTAATCATTTTATCTTCTGTTTACTCGTGTTTATTTGTATTTTTCTAGATTTTGGCTCAGTTTGACTGTTGGACTGTTGAATTTCGCTTCTTTATGATAGTTCTCGCAGTTATCTATTGAAATCTCTGTGGATACAGTGTTGACAGGATAAACTTTTCGATAGACTTTCGCCACTTGGCCACTTATTTCATTTAAGAGATATTCTGCAATTCTGTCATATAAGAGAGATTTCAGAGCAAGTCATAAAAAATACGATCACTATAAATGCCTGGTTGAGACGGGCCAAGTTCGGAATGACTTTCTTTTTTTCTGCCTCTATGGAACGTCAAATAAGTGGCCAAGTCGTGGTGAAAGCCTGCGTAGTTTGTTTCAAATATTTTCCCGATTACCTTTCAACAAAAACAAATCTTATCAAAATTGGGACCATCTAGAATTTGCTGCAGAAGTTTTTAATACCTCTCTTCTTAATTTAAACGTTAACAAAATAGCATTTATAAGGTTTTTTAATTTTATTTCACTATTTATTATCTATGTCAATATTTTCTCTGTGTTTTCGTATTTTCAAATATTTATGATAAAATATGTATTTCCATACAATTTATAAGGCAAATTGTCTAAAGCCGGAAATCTGAAATCAGCCAGTAACGGCAGCCAATATTTCCGTAAATACGAATCACTACAGTTTCCTCATTACTAAGTTGAGCATACTCCACGATGCTGCTCCAGTGTAAATGGGAGGAAAGATCAGTCAAAGTATCGCGAGTGCGCACGAGATATTGCCGGTAGCAGTTACCCGTCCTGCAACCTTATGCGTCCGTAGTTACTGAGCTACGTCGATTACTTATGCTTACTATAGGACCATTGAAAGCACGCCTTTCATTTATCAGTTAGAACCACTATAATTATTACAAATAATTTTCTATTTATAGAAAATGGCTACTGCATCGTCTAACAGTTTCATGAAGTTTCAGTCAGACATTGGATTTTAGCTCTTCCGGCGACATCGGTCTACCTCGAAACTCATCCGCAATCTCTTGCAACGTCGCATCCTTAGTTTAAAGAAAGAGCCACCATACTATCGCTAGGTAGTATTCCAACACGATGGCATAAAGCACATAGGGTCCATGGATACCGAAATTCTTGAACAGACTGGTACAGTCTTTACAGTGATGAATAAATTAAAAGACGGAGAGAGAACACTCAAGCCAATAGCGACACTCCTATGTTCTAGAAGAAGGACTTCCCCGGCGACGATGAACGGCATAGTCGCTGTTCCTGTAGCGATGGAGAACATGTGGATGTGTATCAGCGATGAAAGGGTGATCGAATCTCAACATGTTATTGGTTTTCGCGTAAGTGTATCCAGCTGTCGCGAATAACGCGAACAGATTGATATGCCAACAGTCGTGAAGAACATAATTCGGCGCTGAACCTTCTCGCTAACGTAAATTGCGTTTGTAATTGGAATTATTTTCTGCAAGTCCGTAGTTATAATTAGGAGAGATATATTGGCATCTGATCCAATAACTCGATCGGAAGAAAAGAGTCCGAAGAAAAAAAAAGTGTAAGCTGCTAGAATACTCGCTCCAGCCCATTGTGCAAGTGTATATATATAAAAAGTGTTGATGGTTGGTTTGTACAATTCTTTCTTTTTAATTGTAGTAGCAAAATATTTCATGTTAGCCATCATTCTTTTAGAAAAGGAATCCGTAAAGTCTGCCTTAGGTTTAAATTCTCTTACATACATGGTAGTTTCAATCATTCGCTGCATTTCCTTTTCCTCGTCTTCACCACGAAGCCACCTGAAATTTTTTTCACTCTTCTCGTATCTTCCCTTATCGGCTAACCAGCTCGGTGACTCTGGTGAATATGAGTAGGACTCTGGTGGGACTCGTATATTCTGCGATAATCACATGCCCCAGGGAGGCACTCATGCCCATAGGTCTAGGTCTTAAAGAAATCGGGTGATCAACAAAGTCGTTATGCTGGTAGCAGTGATGATGCAAAACCATTCCATAATCATTGGTGCTATGCTGCACAGATTAGCAGTTCGTCTGCCATATTTTGCCATTATTGTGGACAAGAGAGAATCCCAGAATTGAGGCTGAAATTAAAATAATATGTTTTTATATAAAATCTCTTTACATTCTGAATATAAATTTGGCACCTCTAAAAGTCGATGATCTTCAAATATTTTTAGAAATACATTGGAATTTATGCCACAAGTACGTAGACTTCTTTTTTGGGACTAAAATAAATAAATTTTCTAAAATTATTTCAACTACTTTGTTGACGTCAGTCGTTTTTCTAGCCTGTTTAGCGTTTGTTTAATTCGCCGATTTATAATTTTCTGAATTTCGTGGACATTACACAAATAAAATTTTCTAGGATTTAAAAGAAAAACTTGTGCAGAACAGACGTATCCAAGATCCCGAATAGTCCTCGATCGGTACGATGGAGTCAGGTTGGTGCAACTGAGGCAGCAGGATTGCCAACCACCAAGCCATGTTCTGTCACGTTGAGAGACACTCCTGCGATTACGAAACTCTGGAAAATAAAATGTATTTCTTTTAATTTTAAAAACTAAATATCTTGTTTTATTTTATTTAAAACGCATTATTATAAACATATTAAATATTTCGTTAACTCGTTATTCATCAATGGTTTACTGATATAATTAACCGATTCCTGTCCAATGTTCTTTGATTTTTGCAAAGGTTTTGATATAATAAAATGGTGTAATAAAATGATTTAATTGAACTAATATTGATTTAATTATTTAATTTAGATAGTTAGATAGATCTTTCAATAAATTGTAAAAGAACTCAGTCAAAGGTCAAAAAATAGCCATATTAAGAAAAATTTGGAGAAACATTTACAGAGTAGCAGTAATGGTAAAGACGGAGCAACACATGGGAGAAGTTAGACCCAATGAGAAGTACATGGTAAAACTCAGTTACACGTTTTTAAGAGTAACGTGAGTATTATTTATGAACCTATCTGTCAATAAACGTGTTTGATAAAGGTAGTACATAGATTACAATAACTTTCAGATAATCAGGTGTTTTATTGTAGGCATGTGTGGCAGTTATATTCATAGTTTTACATCGGGAAACTTGAGATTTAGATAATATAAATTAGCATACGAAATATGAATGAAACGATTCCTTTCGGAAAGTCGCAGGTAAATTACAAGTCAAATTATAACCTGCATTATTTCTAGCATCACTACCAATAATGACATCAGGCTCAAAGGATGATGACTACAGGACGGAGAGACAGAAGAAACAGAGAACCTCTACAGCACTCATTTGAAACACTGCGAATCGTTTGGCGGCTGGCTCAAACATGATGAGGGTAGTTAGCCAGACGCACTTCACTAACAGATTACATACAATACGAGAATTTAGGTACTGACCTAATGTCTTAATAATGATAAAGAAAATATTATCCTTCCGCGATCAACAATCCAGCTGTCTGCCATTGGGATTGGGGTTGATATCTCAGACCAATGTCTACCGTAGAAATGCGCATGTGCACCTGCATATATTTTTTGTTTATGAACTGATTTCAATAAAACACACTAAAATCAACTAATTCAAGATTCAATTCGGATTTTTCAAAATTTTTGAGTTCCATAAAATTTTCTATATTACAGCAACGAAATCTAAAACGCAGTCGAGCATAAATCGCGCACCTATAGAAATGTATGCTAAAATTCGTATCAATCTGCAACCGCAATGAATAACAGAACACCATAATTTTACATATTGCTACAAGCATGTTGATAAATCCTCCGATGATTATATCAAATTGATAAAGAAAATTGAAAAATCTAGTGTTCACCAAAGCATAGTGATGTTCTTAATTCCTTAGTTAACGTAGTAAATACGAAACTCCGGCTATTTGTTACGTTGTGACACTAAAACTTTAGAAAAAAAATGGTTATTTTTATAGAGATTATTTTCGCGACATTTAGGCTTGAAGGGATTGAAACGAATGAAAGTTTGTATGGGAGTTCGACGTCATTTAAAATGTATAATAAACTTATAAAATAAGTTGTCAAAGTAAAAATATTTTATTTCATCATGGGAACATGGAGCTCACATAATGAGAGTCAGAAGTTTACATACACAATATTCATACATTCTTATTGAGATACCGTTAATTGGTTACGGTTTTAAAATCTCGGTAGAAAATTCCTATATTACAAGTCATCGGCTTTGCTAGAATATTACGATGTACCTATTTATTACGTTTTTCTAGGGTTTTGTTAGATAAACATAAATATTTGTTATAAATATATACCTATTAAATAAGTGAGCAAACTTTCTCCGCCTACAAACCATTGAGTGGTTGGGCAGATTGTTAACAGATATGAACTAATTATGTAGAATGGAAATAAATAAATTAAAAAAAAACGGTCTACACTTATGCACTTGATAAAAAATAAAGAAATGTTGTAGCGGTTTAGATTTTTAGCTAAAAATTGCAAACAGTGAGCAAACAACAAACGATCAGCCACAACACAGACTATCGTGACGAGTGAAAAAACATTTTATGCGACGACATTAGGCATATCCTATAAATAGCACGAATGCTTTCATACGTAATACGAATTTGCGATCTACGAGCCATTATCGCGAAATTTCACTTTCCGTTTCCAAGATACTTAATAGCATCGCCGGTCACTTGCAATCGACATAAACCGCCGGCAGGCAGGTAAATAATGATAACAAATAAATAATATATTGTTCTAAATTAGCATCGACAGCGAGAAAATAGTCCCCTCACTATTGACTGCAAATAATAGTGATGATTTTTTAATCGTAGTTGTATAATATTAAACTTTTTGAACTTCAAAACGTCAGAATAGCGAATAAGTATACCGTAAATGCATTGTTTTTGGATTTCGAGAGAAATATAAGGTCCATTTAACCTCCCCGGGAATAATCTGATAGTCTATAATGTAACAAAATATTGAAAAACAACATTCCTTTTTTATTGCTAGCTCTGTTATTACTACTGCATTAAACTCTGAAAAGTAATATTTGGTCGTTATCTTGTGAAGGCATGGCCATTATCTTTTTACGATTAACAAAAAAAGACAAAGTTACAAAATAAAAAATAATAATATATTTAATGAATACTATAACATGAATTTTTAATGATGTGTGAAGAGATGTTTGAAAATGATATTGAAAACATCAGTTTATGGGTATATTATATGTACAGGCATAAATACAGGTGCTTCCAATAAATTTTTTTGTTCATATTGATCGATTTAGGTATTAATTAATTATTAAGCACAAAAATTTATCTACATTCGTCTTTATAGCGGGAATTATCACAATAATGACAACATTTCCGATAGTAATATCATCCCAGCCCACCACGGCCCACTATTAAGCACGGGTCTCTTTTCTGAATAAGAAGGTTAAGGCTAAGTCCGCCACGCTGGCCAAGTGCGGATTGGCACACCTTCGAGTTTTGTAAACTCCCCGGCGTGCAGGTTTCCTTACGATGTTTTCCTTCACCATTATAGCGAGTGATATTTAAGTGCTTAAAACGCACATAACTCCGAAAAGTCAAAAGTGCGCGCCCTGGGATTCGAACCCAGACCCCCCGAGTAGGAGGCCGAATTCCTAACCACTAGGCTATCACCGCTTGAACGTAATTATTTTTATCATTAAAACCGACTTCAAATGCCTCCGACAAGTAATACAATGAAACTATCACAGTCACCGAAGTCGCAACCAGTTACATACGTATACTTCAAGATAACTCAGACTATGTGTCAGGTGCCGCTTAAAATGGCAGTATGCGGCAAGAACACGACTTTTGTATAAAAAAGGAATCATCAAAATCGGTGAACCCTATATAAAGTTATGAACGAACATTAAGAAAAACAAAATAAAGTAATAACTCAAAAACCACCCGTCAGATGCCACTTAAAGTGTCATGAAATTACGGGGCCAAGAACAACTATTAAATAAAAAAAGAATTAACAAAATCGATCATCACAGTCAAAAGTTATGCGACATACAATAATAACAAGAATATCAAAAGGAACAATAACAACAAAACTGCTCGTCAGAGGTCGCTTAAAAAAAATTGGACCACATCGCAAGCACCTGCTTTCGATCAGAAACTAAATTTAAAAAATCGGGCTACTCATTAAAAAGTTCTGAAGTAATACATATAACAAAAAATACACATGAATTGAATACCTCCTCCCTTTTTGAAGTCGGCAAAAAAATTTAAGACCCGAATAAAAATAAAACGTTGATATTGTAATAATTCCAATTGAAACTAAAATTACTGCATGGAATAAATATGTAAGTACATAAAATTTTCCAAGTTTCTTTCATTTCTGTTTTATTGCCAACCCTACGGATGTGACAACGATCATGACGTCACAAGGTGCTATATGAGCTTCCGTCACGGGCCAACGTGCAGACCGTTACGGTTTTCCTGCTATCTGCTGCTGAAAGTACTACTTTTCTAAAACATTTACTATTATGTTATCAGTATAGATAAAAAGTAAGTAATTTTCAGTATAATAAATTAATTGGAGCAGTGATAGCCTAGTGGTTTGAAAGCTGGTTTCTCAAACGGTAGGTCCTGGGTTCAAATCCAGCGTCTACCCCCTAATTCCAAAGTTACGACCGTGTCCGTATCAGAAGTTAATTATCACTTGCTACGGTGAAGGAAAACATCGTGAGGAAACCTGCACTCCTGAGAGTTCTCAAGAGTATGTGAAGTCCACCAATCCGCACTCTGCGAGGTTGGTGGACTACCTGTACCCCTCACATGGTCAGTTGAGACCTGAGCCCAGTAGTGGGACAGATACCCCCACATTGTGTAGATTACCCAAAAAAATTTAGGTGATGATATAAATAAGTTGTTAATATATTTAAAAACACCCAATTCAATCATAGTGCTCTAATAGGAATAGCAACATCTAATTTTTTAATTACAATTACATATACATACGTATTTTTGACCGCCCCTTGTCACGAGCCAATCCTGAACTGAACGTAGTATTAGGTCATGCTTATCATAAAAATACATTGTCATCAAGATGGAAGGTTTATGCAAAATTTCAGCTCCGTGTTGTAAGAGGAAGTGGGTCTAATTAAGCTTGCAAGATTTGATTTGAATACACCAACAATCTAATATTCTAATATATAAACATATGTAGGTTGAATAAAATCTTGTGAAAATTTAAGAAATATATTATGTATTGCAGTTATTTTGAAAGCCTAACTTGACCGGAACATACGAGTATCTCTGAGCGACGATTCGCAAAATTTCCCCTCCACCGTGCAAAACCAAACGTTTAATGCAAACTGAATGCAATAAAGATATTATGAATTTATTGTCTTCATAAATTGTATCGGAATTATCCTTCTGCGATAGATAAACCTGTTTTCTCATTCCGTTCCGATCCTTTGTCTCGACGGAACGGATCTACTGTCGCTTTCACAAGTAAAGTAAGGGTCTTCTATAATGGTATCACCGTTCTTGAAGCAGGTTAGTGAAGTTTAGAGTAGGTACGGAATATATATGGAGTAGTTATAATGTATATATTGTGTTTATTCATCAATTTAAAATAATTGTTTTTAATTATTTTATTTATGTGGTGTACTAAAAATATATGTTGTTATATACATATACTAAAACTATAAAGATTAATGCACATTTAATGTTTTAATAATACGTAATTTTTGTTAAAAAATATACAGATCTTCTCTATTTAGTTTCGATAAATATAATATTATTGATCGTAAGATATCAATATCAAAACAAATTTATTATTTGAATATTGTTATGATATTTATATTCAGTAAATATGAACTCATAAAAGTATATACATACATTTATAAAACGTTACTTATTATATTTGAATTTAATTCGGTAGAGATAATAAATACATACCTACGAATAACTCAGACACGGCCTTCTGATCCCAAACAAAGCATAAGCTTGTACTGTGATCAGACAACTGATAAACATCCATATATTTCATCCATTACACATACCGTTGCTTCAATAAATATTTTTATGACACTCCGAGCAAAAAAACATTCCTGTTTATCACAGAAAATAGTGTTCTGTGTGGGATTAGATCCATAACTGCTGGCTTAGCAGTTAGGTTTTATTAATCACTAGATAGACACACTTATTAATTTTACTGCACATCTTAGTTACATGTTATTCTTATATATTTCCTTTTCCCAAACAAATGGCACTTGCAATCTTTTATATCTACAACTAAATTATTATCTCTTTTTTTTTTTGCTCTGCGTTTGTGTCTATGTGTGTTTGTGTGTTCTGTGTGTTTAATCAGCAATGGATTTCATTGTGATTATTACTATCGTGGAGTGTATGGGTTTATCTATTTCGTATCTTTTTGTATCTAAGCCAAATGCTTAATTCATTTGTATTATATTCATAAATACATTTTTATCATGTTTTATCAGGTAAACATTATCATTAAAATCATATCTCAACTGCTGTAATTCATATCGCCAGATCAGGGGGTAAGTGGGCGGCATCAGCGCCCGATGTGTTTCGTTGTATTTTCAAACTCTGTTTCAACACGATAATAGCTCGAATTTTCTCCCTTCCGAAGGCCTCCGGAGTCTCTCGTAGTCTCTGAACACTGCATCACCCAGTGTAATATAGACTGCTCTATGTACATGAAATAAGAGTACCGTCGGACTCTGGAATGAACACCTCTAATGGCGTTCCCTGCCTAGCTAGCTACTTCTACTCCTAGAGTCCACTGTGGAAGGTTTATACGTGTTATAATCGCAGCGTTGAAGAGCTAGTCCTATGTTCTTCCCTTCCATTATTCATCCTTCTTCCCAGTCTTCTTCTGTCACCTTTCTTGAAACGATATGTTGTAAGCATGCCGTGGTAGGTTTAGTGTGATTATGGACCGCACGGGTAATTTGCTTCTCTTCTTTCTTCGTCTTTCCCGCGTATATGGGACAATGTGGGTCCATCACTCTTTTCCCACAAGGTGTTATTGACATCCCATCCTGGAGTCGCTCATATTCATGGGTGGTGGCGATCACTTACCATCATATGCTCATTTGCGTGCTTGTAGAAAAAAATAAAATAATTTTGAATGTTGAGAAAAAGAATGCAGAATTTTTCGTAACTCCGAAGGTACAAGGGATAAAAACTGTTTCCTATTTAAGATTTACATTTAATTAATTAACTAGTAAATTAAATTTAAGACTTGACATTTGGTATTTAAGTAATTTAACCAACTACTTATCTATTTACATAATCTAATAAAATCATAAAGATAAAGAGACGATTAATACAAAAGTTCCCAAAATAAACCTCAATTTATTATCTACATAAACCCAGTTATTATTAAAAATACGTTCCATTTAAAAAAAAAGTTTTTAGGTGCCTATGATATGGAATGTCAATCTGGTGATTTGACATTTAATTAAATATGGCGATTGTCAGCTTCCAACATTATAAGATAGCCTTCATTGATATTTCTAGGAATTATTTCGCATTGGTGCGATATTTCTAATATACATACATTTCAATTACTGGTAGATCGTGTATCTTACAATTAATTTGAACCATTGAACTGTATATGTAGAATGGACGTGGCATTCCATACAAAATTACAATATCTTATATAGAGGGTCTGCTTGTGATATTTTTGTTAGAGGACTTCCACTAAGCTTATCCAAAAGTCTTAAAAAATCCTGAGTCTAATCTTTCAAAATTATTAAATCAAAAACGACTACATTTTAAACTATTATTAACATATACGATTATATATATACGATTATTATTATTGTATTTTTTCCGTAAATAAATTTGAAGGGTGAAAGATAATGAATCTCGTGTACGGCCTTTAGATATTTCAAAGCATAAACTCCTCATATAATTGTTTTTGTTTAAGTTATTTCGTAGAATAGCACGCCCTAAAAATTAAGCAAACTACGTTTTCTATTATTAACTTCATTCATTTCTTCATGGCTGCCCTTGAAACTGCAAAACAAACGAAATTAATTGATTTGATTGTTTTTAGGGCATTCTGTTGAGTGGAGCTGTTTTTGTTGTTTTATATTAATAATCTGTAGCAATCTGTCACGCTTGGCGGCAATTATAAAGATTGACTGATAATTCAGGTTATTTGCTTTTGCTTACATTAAAAACTCAAGCAAATTAAGTAACATAGTATGTTTTCATGATTTTACTGTGACTAATTTAATTATGAAAAATTAGAAATAGTATGAAATGAAAGATAGTCAAGTTAATTTTACAAATAGTAAAATGAAATGAAAATTAATTGTATAATTTATGATTAATTAGAATAAAATGTATTTCATGCTATATAACATAATAGTTACATTACTTGATTTAAAAAAAATTACAGTTCAAATCTTAGTATATTAAAATTAAAAGTCGGTAAAAATGTATGAAAATAAAATCAATAAAAATGAAAAGCCCCTATACAGTAGCACTTACAATTAAATATTGTATAGTTAGGAATGCATGTGGCCCGAAGAATCGTTCATACTATGAACTTCATAGCCCGGCGGCTTGTTTCAATTATATTCGATCGAAAAACTTAAGCAACAGAGGGCGCGGTCGGTAGGAGGATGGGTGACCGCCAGTGGCAAAAATTTCATGAACGCCTCCGTGCTTCCGAGGGCACACTTGGGTCGGCCACTCCCCTCTACCAATCCGCCTCTACCAATCTAGAATTAAAATAGGTCAAGCGCAAGTAGAGACGAAACAAGAAAGGTTCCGCAGCCTTCTAATAATTCAAGTTCATCATATCAAGGTAATATTTTGTTTACGTGATACGTTACTAGTTGTTTACTAGGAGTTACAGCTACAGTTTATCTCTAACGGCAGTTAAATGTGTTTAACATTGGTTTAGTTTTATTAGTTTATGTACTGATTATAATAGAAATAAGCTATTAATGAATATACAAACGAAACGACAGGCTAAAAACAAGCCTTGGCCATCACAACATGCTAATAAAAAGAAAATAAGTTTATTTACAGAAAAAAATGTAATCAATAAATTTAACAACTAAATTGATGGTACTCTGTCAAAGTCAAAATATTTTATTTCATCAGGAACATTGTGCTCACTTAATGAAAGTCAGGTGAAAGATTACGTGCGTAATATTCATAGATTGTTATTATTATTAGTGCACTCTCTGCCGTACGTTTTACCTTATAAATTACAAAATCTATGTATATAAATACACATAACAAATTAATGTTTGTTTGTCCTAACTCTGCAATGGTAGTAAAGAGACTGGTGTATTAGGCAACTTTGTTCTTGTTGTACTTTGTTGTTGTTGTAATTTTCCTTCTCGTTTCTCCACACTTTATTCTTCTTTTCCTTTCTCCACAATTTTAGTCGTTTTTTTCTCCATAACTATCCCATTGACCCGTCCCATTCAGCCAGTCACGGAGCAATGTATTATGTTGCTTAGATTAAAAACGATGAATGTTTTTTTGTTTTGTTTATTCTGTTTTGTATTCAGTTTTTTACTCTGTTTTTTAATGGTTGTGACAGGCCGGTTGGTCTAGTAGTTAGTGAATCTGATTACTGCACCGGGTGTTGTGGGTTCGTTTCCCACCCAGGTCAAACTTCTCTGTGATGCAGGAATGTTTGTTCTGCGGTCTGGGTGTGAAATAGAAATATCTATATAAGTATGTATTTAAAAGTATATACATATATATATGTTTATCAATTATCTGATCAACATCGTACAAGCTAAAGCTTAGTTTGGGTTTAGATGACTGTATGTGAGTTGTCAAAAGATATTTGTTGTATTTATTTATTCTTTTTTTTCATTTTATTTTGTTATTCTGTTTTTTATTCGCTGTATGGTGGAATGTCAACGTAAAAGTTTTGTACCAGGCATGGGCGGTATCCGGGGTCCTTCTCAACATGCTGGGGCAGGGTATGCTGCTCAGCTACACCACCTGTCTCCTGCCAGCGCTGCGAGACCCCAGCTCTCCTATCCAGGCTGACCTGGATACGGCTTCTATGCTGGGTAAGCTTAGCTTTAACCCATTACGAGTCATCACAGATGTGGTCGAGAGGTCCACCTGGCTACCTGTGGCTGTTGGAAGTTTTTAAACTTCCTGAATCGGAGTTGATGGCTTTCCGTACCCTCCGAAGCACGGAAGCGCTGGATTGATGCCCGAATGAAACAAATATTTTTGTAAGACATGTGCCTTTTCGGGACATGGACGTTATTTGTGTTGGCCGAATATCACAAGTGTATTCTAATGCAAGGATGCTCAACCTTTTTAACAGTTGGGCCAGACTGAGGGATGATAAATTTACTGTGGGCCACTAACAATTCCTAGTTAATTACTTTAGGACTTGCTTTACTTTTTATTAAAAGTTCTAAAACATACTTAATGGGCCATTTAAAATCCGTTCACGGGCCACAAGAAGGCCCGTGGGCCGGGGGTTGAGCAGCCTTGTCCTATGTAAATATATAAGTATGTTAGCATTCATTTTATTATCATTTCACATGTCTGTTAAACTAATCGTTTAGCTAAGGATGTAAAAAAACAATTAATTGCTGTTCCGAGATATAGAGATTATACTGAAGTTACAGATTATTTGATAAATTGCTAGAAGGGGAAACACATAAATTAATCTATGTATATTATTAATATTATAAAGCTGAATATTATAAAGCTGATTGTTTGCTTGAACGCGCTAATATCAGGAACTACTGGTCCGATTTGATCAATTCTTTCAGTGTTAGATAGCTTATTTATCGAGGAAGGCTATAGACTATATATCATCACGCTAAGACCAATAGGAGCGAAGCACCAATAAAGAATGTTTCAAACTCGGAGGATTATTTTCCTTCTGAGAGCTTCCGCTGCGTGCGCTACGTAAACGATTAGTTTCGCCAAACTCATGTAAGACAGAAACGAAGTCGCGGGTATGTCCCTGAACATCAAAGCTCTACTATGACCAAAATTGTAATACTATTGTACAATGCACATTTTGGTATATAGGAATATTTGTAGGAACGGATAAAATTATAGGACGTTAGGTTTTAGGCTTACGAGACATTAGGCTTTATCAAATAATTTCTTTAAATATTCGTTTACTTTGTTAATATAACTTATGTAGGGACTTTGTATTGTAAAATTTTGACTTTCGTTAAGTGAGCTTTCGGCTCCTAAGACTAAAAAAAACAATTTTCATTTCATTTCATATAAATGAGGCGAGCGAAGCCGCGGGCGGACCCTAGTAATAAACTATTAGTAATGTAACAATGACTATACTCAATTGGTATATAATAAATTATTAAATTCACTCTATCTATCGTATTGTTGATTAATGAAGTGGGAATTTGTTTTACGTCCATTTGGATTGTGTATTAATCTTTTAATCCAGGGATTTAGCACAAATTAAGCAAAATCAAATTTTCCTTAACCGATTATATCTATAAAATTAATACTAGGCTTTGCTGGATGTTCTTATTCTCATAATAAATTTGAAATAGCTGACACCGCCACCAGGCTTCTACTACCTATTTTTAAATATTTTCCAAAAGTTTTAGATTGCATTTTACTTTCGTTAAATGAGTTATTGGTTCTTAAGACCAAATAACTGTTCTCATTTCATTTTCCTTCATTCGAATTTTAATTATTTTTAATTTTGTTCACAGCATCATCTGTTGGTTTGGCCGGTATCCCTGGATTTTTAATATCATCGTATCTTATGGACTGGAGAGGACGAAAATTCGCCCATTTTGTCGTGGTCTTACCTGGAATAGTCGGCTGGATTATGGTTTACTTCGCAAACGGCATCCCTGTTCTGATGATAGGAAGATTCCTCGGTGGAATGTCGGCTGGATCCACCGTTTGTTTAGGAGCAGTTGTCATTGGCGAATACAGCAGTCCCAGTAGTAGGGGAATGTTCCTCAATCTTAAAACAGCCTCAGTATGCCTTGGAAGCACGGTCGTCCATATTTTGGGTAATTATTTTACTTGGAGAACTATCGCACTACAAGCGTTGATTCCACTTGTAACTTCTCTATTCGTCATTTACACGTGGCCAGAGAGCCCAGTATGGCTCGCATCTAAGAAACAATATGAGGAGAGTGAAAACGCTTTCTACTGGTTAAGAGGAAAAGATAAGGAGTCTTTGGCAGAACTAGAAGAAATATTCAGAGCGCAAAAAGAAAGGGACTTGAATGCAACGCCTGAAAAGTCTTTATGTGTAAAATTTGTTGATTTCTGTAAAAAGTTTACTAAGAAGGATTTTATTAAGCCCGTGTTTATTATTTTTCTGGGTGCTATCTTGCTGGAAGCGAGCGGCAGACACATTTTTCCAGCTTACGCACTCCAGATCATCGAGGAAATCACTGGGAGCAAGTCACAGTCATTCTATTTCACTTTGGGCATAGATCTTATCATCACGTTCAGTGCTACATTCTCTTCTATTCTAGTTAGGCTTTTGAAGCGAAGAACATTACTTTTCTCTACTGGCTTTGCAGCAGTGATTGTATTATTAAGTGTATGTACTTATCTTTTCCTAGCATCCAGACAAATTATACCCAACAATCTGGTTTGGGTGCCAATTTCCATGTTTGTACTGTATTTTATATTGGCAAATTTAGGTTGCACCCCGATTCCATTGGCTTTATTGGGTGAGATATTCCCTCTTGCCCATAGAGGAGCAGGGTCAGCTGTAGCTGGTTTCGTTCTATCGATAGGCGTGATGCTCGGCTTACAAGCAACTCCTTATTTAATGGTGCATCTGAAAGTGTACGGCACTTTCGCAGTTTTAGGCGGCACCATGGCTTTTGCTTTATTTTGTATGTTGTTCATCCTACCTGAAACTAAGGACAGGACCCTACAAGAAATTGAGGATTATTTCATTCATGGAGACTTCAAAGATAGAATAAGGCGGAAGAGTGATATAGAAGAAGTGAAAATGAAAATGTTAAGATAGGTCAATTTAATAATAGCTGTCGTAATTAATTAGTAAGCCATCTTAATTTGTATATAATATAAAACTTTAGTTAATTAGTTAAAATGTTTTTCGATAATAAAAATAGTCCTACATAATGACTAGTACGATGATTTGAAACTGCTGTTTCAACTGAAACTAGAACACAATTTTAAAGATACCGAATGGAGTTATGTTCAAACATTCTCATTGGATAGATACTGTAAGATTAGAAAAGATAGATAAATGTAATTATTTTTCCAATTTTTCTTCCGTCACTTCCGTCAAACTCATTTTTGATTTTGATATTTTCCTTAAAAACACGTTATTAATATACAATTCATACAGCGAAAGCGAGTTCGAACATTGGCCCAAAGATAATTTTGATAAATATTTTATTATTTTATGGACTGTTATTACTTTATGTGGCTTAGATATAAGGTGTAAATATTGTATCCTATCGTAAATTAATAAACGAATGCAATTTTTTATTTTATTTGTATATGTATGTTTACTCAAATTTACTGTTTTATCCTTCCCTTTTACTTCTTCGCATCCATTTGAACTGTGGATGAGAATGCACAGTTGTTTACGAGTTTCAGCTCAGTTTAAGAGGAAGTGGGTCTAATTAAGCTTGCAAGATGTGACCCGTAACAAACAAATATACTTACATACTAATAGACGAACTTACACTGCAAGTTAAATAAACGCTTGTAAAAGGTTCTTCTATACCTAATGTTATGTGACGGAAAGCCAATGGAGGATTTACCAGCAGGCTGTAGCTACCAGTGCGGTAGCAAAGAAAATAATCATTTGTATGGTACCCCCGGCTACTTTATAAATGCGAGGTGTATAGCATCAAGAAAACTTAATGTAATAACACCGCGATGGTATCGATGCACAACATATGTATATACAGACACAAGTTAGAAACAAGATGCAGCCGCATTATTTCTATTAGCTTCAAACACCCACCATCGATATGACTTTTCGCCAGCGCTAGCTGGAGACTAGAGCCACTGAAGCGACCGAGCAACGGTTATAGGGCCCCAGTGGTGGCGGTGGTGGCCTCCCCTCGCGAAACTAGCAGGTCGCGCGGGGAGGCTCGGCCGTCGGGTGGACGAGGGTGGTGCGGCGGCAGGTTCCGCAGGTGTGGGAACCACGATGCACAAACACGCTCGAACATTCTTCGTGCCAGTCTGCTTTTGATGTCGTCCAGGTTCTCGACTCGAAGGTCCCTCTGGAAGTTCCTCACGTATCAGCCGGCGCACCGCTATCGATATAGTAATAATAATAATAAATAGCTCGGGACAAATCACACACAGCCATCTGACCACAAACTAAACGTTAGCTTGTACTGTGGTGATCAGACAACTGAGAAACATACATATATATAATTAAATACATACTTATATAGATATTTACACCCAGACACAC
>DWJZ01003384.1:0-17189 GCA_018249125.1 Asbolis capucinus
TTCGAACCCGGACCCCCAGAGTAGGAGGCCGAATTCTTAACCACTAGGCTATCACGCGCTACAGGAACTCAATTCGTGTTAATTTTTTATACATATGTAACCATGTTTAAGTGATCATGATTTTTTTATCAAAAGCTGGTGCTTGCGATATGATCCCGTTTTAGTCTAAGCGACATCTGAGGAGCGGTTTTGGAGTTATTCTTACTTTTAATTTTTTCTTGTGTTCTTTACCTCATAACATTTTATTGGGTGTAACGATTTTAATGATTTCTTTTTATTCTAAAGGCAGTCGGAGGCAATTGAAGTTTTTTAATGATAAAAATCATTATGTAATTATTAAATTTATCACAGTTCATTCATTTGTGTTTACTCTAGTAAAACACAAAAAAATATAAATATCTGTCCAGCCCTTTCATAGAATTGCGACCATAGGCACCGTTACACGAGATTAATGTAAGCTCTATTAGTCTTAAGGATTTGCGTTCAAAACTGTCTATAAACTCGAAAGCTCACAGTAAAACACGCCGTGGGAAGATAACTAAACTGAGGCATCGTCCACCGCCGGCAGAATCACAGTTTATGGTAATCAAGCTTTACGCGAATTCACTTTGGGCAAGGGTCTCAAAAAGACTGTAAACTATTTCATTCAAAGCTGGCAACGCACCTGCACCTTCCTAGATATTGCACGCGTGTGCAATTATCAGACGATGTAAGTCTGTTTGTCCGAATATTTAAAAAAAAGCCACGAGTAATTTAAATAATAACTCGTTAACCTGATGAGTTTGTCCATCCGAAATACTTTTTCTTCTAAATACATTGCTTAACTTATCTATTTTTGATTTTTTTTTTGAGGTTCTAAAAAGTTTACAGACAGGGGCGGACTACGCGTGTCTACTTGAAAATATCACTTTAAGATTCAATATTTCCCAAAGGGATCAGTGAAGGACTACATAAATGTAAGGCTTCCAAATTTCCGAAAAATCCCCGTGTTTGCTTTTTGAAGAACCAATTGTTGAATAAACTTTCTGACAACTTAGCTGCATTAATCCAAGATATTGATGTACTCGTATAGTAGGACAAAAAGGGCCTAACACACGACTGTATACAAGTATGTATATACAATTCATGTGGCGTTTGGACACATGCATGTTGGCCTTTTTTCACGTTTTTTCTTCTGTCAGCTTTCTCGGAGTACCAGCTTTTTTATTCTTTTCATTGCTGCGATGCAAAGTCCTTTATATCCGGATAGACTTTTAAGAAAATATGAAATACTATTTTTTCAGTACGTTACTAGGTCCAAGAAATCTGGTATAAGATTATTACGATTCTAACAACATTCTATATAATATATACTATATAAACGGGTACCCTCGTTTGTAAACATTAACATTATAATAACAACATACATACTGTATCAAACAAAAAGAATCTTTACGTACCTTTTTGGAGTAGTGTCAAGTGTACGTAGTTTATGGGCAGGACTACAATTTAAAATGTATGATGAGTTATTTAAATAAAGATTTTTATCGTTTTCTTATAACCTATTCATTTCTTTCTACACCAAATCAAATTTAAATATTGCTGTTCGCACCAAAGTAAAGTCTATGCGTTTGACTTACTTACCTTACTCTAAGCGAAACATGGACAAGGTATTTTAGATGTGGTTTCGCTCAACGTGTTAAGGCAGCTTTAAAAAAGGCCGTCGCTAAAAATAAAATCAAGTGCAATCAGCAGCCACGGGTCAAGTTCCATGACACAATGCAATTAATCAGAAAAAAAGACATTTCTTGTATGGGTATTACCTTATTTATGTAAAAATTTAAGTGCCTATATTTTACGATTTAGGGAATGCAACGGTGTGACACACGGACGTCCCAATTTGGGTAGTGATAGTCTATTATTAATGCATATGCATCATCATCATTGTAACTCATAACTCCCACTCCCCACCCCATTCGCTAAGTGCGGATTGGTGGATTTTACGAACCTTTGAGAACTTTACGGAGAACTCTCATGAATGCAAGTTTCTTCACGATGTTTTCCTTCACGTTCACAAGTCACAATCAACTACTAACGTACGAGAATACGTACATAACTTTGAAAATTAGAGCTGAAGCCGCAGAATTTGAACCCCGAATCTCCCGTTCGAGTTACCAACGTACAAACCACTAGACTACCACTATCACTATCTATGTACATTATACATACCCACAATCAGTGAATTAATATAATTATATTACATTACATTAAATTACATTATTTTATAAACAACAAAACATTAAAATATGGCTGCTCATTGAAAGCAGAGCTTACGAAATTTAATCATTGAATAATATCGGCGATGTATATGCACGGCAGTGTTGAACTCACCGCTTGTGCGCCGCTTCAGAAGACGAAGAATACGTCACCGGCATGCTGGTCTCCTAGCACGCTGAACACGAAGCCAGCCTATCTCCGGATAATCGGATACATACACGAATACCCTCACGGCGTCAGCCGTATGCGATCAGCGTGTAGGGCCGACGCGACTTGACTACCTTGAGTGAAACTAGGGACAATGCCAAAGTCACGGGATTGGGTATAGAATAGCAACTATTTATGTAGTATTCCCTCCCAGGTGACACTTCCGCACATTGATCTACATCTGAAGTGCATCTTGAGAATGGAGCTAGCCAAATTGATATATATAAATATATGCGTTCACATACCACATGTCAACAAAGGGAGATAGCTTTATCCGATACTATCGGATACTTCATACAAAACTGTACGTCACCAGCCCAAATATTATGTCTATTATAGACTAGCGAGCGTATTAATACATAATTATAGACGGTGGTGGCCTGTTCGACATAAATAGACTTGCACTTGAATTCAATTTGCTTTACGGTTACATGTGGCTATGAATGATAGTCTAGTGGTGTAGACGTCGGTCTCCCGAACGGGACGCCCTGAGTTCAAATCCTGCACGCAAGCCTAATTTTAAAGTTAGTTGCGTTTTAAATAATACGAGTATTTATTACAGTTTCGGTGAATGAAAAAATCTTGAGAAAACTTGCACGATTGAGAATTTCGAATATAGTTCTCAAAGTTGTGTTGTCATTAATCTGTCATTCAAAGTTTTGTAGTCATTAATTTATCAGTCAAAGTTATGTAGTCATTAATTTATCAGCTGCCTCTGGCCATCGTAGTGGACTACCTCACTTTATGCCAAGAGAACAGAATAACGTTGCTATTATTTATCTTTATAGGATTCCGTATTCAAAAGTATTCATTGACTGTCTCTCTGTCAGTCTGTCACAGTGTTCTATCTTCAAAGGATACCCGCACACCTGCAATAATGCTGTGACAATAATATTGACAACAGTGTTAGTTAATATGGAAATAATACCACTGTATAGACCGGACACACATAATATGCAATATTATTGCGGGTACCCTAAAGGTGATCAGCCAACTTCTCATCACAAATAGTCAAATATAGACACAAGTGAAGTGTATTCAAAGAGCCATTTTTCAGTTTCGTCTTGCTTTAAAGACAGTATTACGGAAATAATAAGAATTCAAAATAATATATTCAACTAGACCGTCTCCCCGTGCTCTTGTTGCATTCTTTAAAAGTATCTCCTCTCCTATTTTTGCACGATTCTCTTAATTCTACTCCCTTTATGCGTGCTCTACCAACCCACAATGAAGCAGCGTGGTGGACTATGCTCCAAGGCCCCCTCAGTCTCGAAGAGAGACCAGTGCTAGCAAGGGGGCTTTAATATGTTAAAGTTAACCCTATTCCGTAATAGGCAGACTCTTGTAATTTTTTCAGTACCAGTGTGTTTTAATGTATGATCTTTAAAAAAACGCTTCAAAAGAATTGTAAATTAATGGGAGTCCCCAAAATTTTTTGACGAAAGACACTGAGTTTTACGAAAAATATTGTTATAGAGCTTGGTGTTCCAGACAGATACATTCGATACATTCGTCTACCAAGGTCGAATTTGTCATCCGTAGAAATGAAATCCTTTCGTATATGTGTAGCTAGAATCCTCACGCGGCTTGATTATTAAAACATTGTCTATGAGTTATTCTAGACTAAAATCTATCTCTTTGTCGAATTTCAATCAGATTCGTTCAGTAGTATTTGTATTAAGGAGTAAAAACATCCATCCATCCGTCCTTACAAACTCTTGCGTTTATAATACTAGTAGATAATATCAATTTAACTTTCATGAAATGAGCTGATAGTTCATATGATGAAATAAATAATTTGAACTTGACTTTGACTTGTTTCCTGCTCCTCCAGGAACATTAATGAAATGAAAGCAGAAGAAATGAAAAGAGTAGGTAATATCACAGCTAAGCACTACCTGACAACCTTAACAAGTCTACAGAACACGATAATCCGCTTAACCCGACATACATTTTGAAATGAATTTCATAGAAATCGGACAGCAAACCATTATGTGGATATTATACTTGGCTTTTGAAATGAAATGAAAAATGACTTACAATAGTAACATGTTTCCCTCGTGATGTGCCAGTTTAATAATTTATTAATTAGTTACTTTCTTTATTCGCATTTCGATTAAGAAGAATAAATAAAAAATCCTCTATAATAATATTAAAAAACAAATTAAACTGCCTCCATCAACCCATGTGGGTGTAAAGTTCTCATCAGCAAAAATCAATCAAGTCCAAACACAAGGTAACAGCTGTAAATCGTTGAGGAAGTCCCTCGACTGTCTTTCGGCTCCATCAACTGGTCGAATCCAGACCTCAATTTAATTGTAGTGTTTTTAAGGCATTTAATGATGAATTTAAGAAATGCCCTAGATGTCCCTACGATTTTCAGAAATTTCACTCGATTCCTGCGGAATGTTATCGTTAAATGTTGGTTTCCTTATATATATTTCGGCGCATAGCCGACCCTTGGAATATCTTCATTCGAACAAACATAAAAAGACAATTATACCGTTCGAACTGAGAAACCTCCTTTTTGAAGTCGTTTAAAAAAATTCATGATCGCAATTTTAAGTTAACGGAAATATAATCAACAAATTGTTTCATTCAAAATTTTTTTCTGGCAACTTTCATTGCATTGCGTATAACATCTATAGCATGAATTCCGAGTATGTAGCTGCGGTCAAACGCGAACTATAGTTGACCACTAATTGTGAATATCACGAGCTTTCGTTAAATATTGATCATTTTAAATCTCTATCAACTACTCACGATTATTATAAATTATTTGACTATTCTACTATAGTTTCAAAATCATAGCATAACATAAAAATTGGCGGATCACAGTAATGATGACATTAAGAACAATTTAAGAACAAACAATACGATTTTTACGTACGTTACGTATCCTTCGTAATGGTAAGTGGCGTTGATGTCTAAGATGCTGGGAACAGTAACTTATTGAATGCCTACTCTTCACTTGAAAATGATAATGTTATAAGTCGGCGAATACCTTTGCGGTAAGGATAATAAAAAACGAGAAAAACCACGTCATTTGGACCGCTGGAATTGTCACAACATAAAGACGGGTATAAGATTGGATCAGCGAGTCAGCATGGTTTCAATCTTCAAATGTGGATATCTGTGCCATGAAGGTAAATCGTTGCACCCAGTTCTTTTCCGCAGGACTCACTTTAAATTAAACTTTCTTCCACACTTTTGAAATTTGTACATTTTGCTACTGTTTTTAAAAATCAATATTTTTTTGTTTCTTGAAATAAAGCATTAAACGTATTGGGTCGGCGAGTACATAGTTTTGGGGGTTTCTAACGACCTGTGAATCCCCGGATAGCTAATGTCCATGCCACTACCTACTATTTGTCCCATAATGCATATTCATCTCTAATGATCAGGCCAGTTTTACCTCCAGTAATAATAAAATTAAAGTATCACTGACTCGTGAGACCTTTGTCGACTAATTATATAAAAAAATCCACGAAGTAAAAGTTCAATGACGGAATTTATTTTTTAAATTTAAGCTTAATACAATGCATTTTTGGTAGTTTTGGATGATATTAATTTCACAAATAAACAAAACGTAGTACCAGAAATTGAATTATTCATCGGCACGTAAAAATATGAGCAGATGCGATTTCACAGCATGTATGTTTCCATTTAAATCACACCTACTAAATGAGGTTCATGTGAGAAGAATATTTTTAGGGTTAGGTAGTTATTCAAAAACCTTTATGTCAAGGTCATAGTAATGACTTTCCGTTTCATTGAGGTGGACATTTTTTTTGTGTACTCCGCCCTCGGATGCTTGCCTAATTGTTATGAAATACTCACGCATTCCGTTCCTCTCTTCTTTCGTCAGTAACATCGTCGTCCTGGTTGGCTCCCCGCTGTTCATTGTCACCATCGAATTGCACGTGACGATCATCTTCACGTGGTACTTCTGCTGCACCCACACTCGGCACCTATATGATGTATACATCTATTAGCATAGAAACAATAAGCCCAGTTCTGTAGCTTCTATAAGCTAAAGCAACAAGCGTACTATGGGAAAACATTGGCAATGATGTTGTTAAGATAATCATCAACACACTTTCTCGTAAAGTATAATTTACTAACTAAAATTTCGACTTGAAGTGGCTCACATCTCCGCAAGTGTGTTAAAAAAGTTGTATGGCACGCGTGTGCATTGGTCATCACATATTTGACTTTCTTATCTTGCTCGCCTACGCACTTACAATACCACCTCGAATCGGTAGAATGAAATGACCACCTTAACACGCTCGCAGCATACCTAATACACTACATGCATCCTGTCTAGATTACACTCTTTCCTCGTTATTTGTTCACGACGCAGAACTATACTCGGTGCAAATTCTATCTGAATTTTTCCAAAAATCCAAGTTTTTCCATATAAATATGTATGGAATAAAATCCAGATTTAATTTGCACCGAGTATAGGTCGTCATATCAGGAATCATGATGATAACAATTACCTCAGACAATTTTATTAAATGCTCTCGGCAATCTTCATTTACATATATTCGTGTGGAAGTCAAAAGCCAAAAATTCAACGAATGTTTGTTTATTGAAGTACAGTGTCTTGTACGTATGAGCATGAGCATTTAACTGGAATATTACTTCAATATTTTAGAGAAATAAAGACGTACTAACCTGTCTATTTAATTCGGGAATAATGAACGATATGCTCGTACCTCTGGCAGGGGATACCGCATTCGAATCTAAAAACAAAAAATCTAGTTCTTAAAATATAATTTTATGTTAAATTAATTTTTGAAGTTATACTTCTTTAGGCGCGATAAGAAATTATGAGAGTGAAATATTAACATGTGGGCACATCCGTCACACAAAATTAACAGGTTGAAGTTGTCCTCTAGACCACTACCAATAAAGTAGAAATATAACCTATTTTAAGATTTATCATAATAAATACTAAATATTATTAAATTATTAATTTACAATTTGTTAAGGCATTATTAAATTATTTAATAGTATTATTATGCCTAATGTTTAATAATATTATTATGCCTAATATTTAATAATTCATAAATTAAAAAAAAAATCAGAGAAGAAACCCGAGAGAAGAGACCAGTGCTCAATAGTGGGCCTTGATAGGTTTAGACGATAATGATTAAATATTAAATTTAGAAAATAATAAACAAACTGAATAATAGATTTTTTGACCTAAATATTCTATTAAGAAATAAATAAGAAAATAATAGATATTTAAAAAATGAATAAATTTAAATTCAATTATCTGACTTATTATTAAATTTTTAATGATGCCAAAGAGTAACTTCTCACGCGCGTATATAAATACGCGCACCAATTTTTTTAATAAGGATATTACAGGAACAAGCTTAAAAACTTGATATTTTCTCAATGATTTACAACGTATATTTCAGATTGTTAAATAGTCTGTCTAATGAAAGTTGAAGCGGTAATTTTTAATGTTCGCAACACTATCAGATACGACATCACATATATGTATGTACATGCTATGATTATGCCACTTACAATATTTTTTAAAAGATTACTCGATCTAGTGTTATAAAATAATTATTTTGAACCATATTCAACAATTACTTGAAAACTATGAATTTTTGTATGACATTTCCGATTCGTAAATTAATGTAATTGGAGTGCATTCTTTTATTTTTCTTGTAATGTAAATCCGTCTCTTAAACGGTACACTTAAAACTTATTAATTTAATGAAAAAAATAAGGAAGTATGGAAAAAAAATAATGAAGTAAGTATCAAGAAAGTCTTTTTGTCCTTTGGGGATAAGATTCGAAGTCTTTGCAAATTGATCGCCTTTTGCTATTATCAACTTTTATTAGACAGATTCTACCTAAAGATGTATCGTTCTGTCAAACATAAATATTCTCATGAAAAATGTACAACGTGGCTGCAAACCATCAACAAACAAGGCTAACCCAACGGGTTAGGTGCCAGGTAAAAAAATGTGTTTTTGTATTTTCTCATAAAGTTTTATTTTCAGCCACCTCTCACATGTTTTGGAACAGTGTAGAATAAGCCTGAGCGGGAACAACTTTCACAATGTTGGCTTAAAGGTGCGTTGCCAACTTGGTAGTGTATGTCATATACTCACACACATAAATCGCTGCCTGTACACTTGTATTACTTACCTTGGACGACGGTTTCATCATAAGCTGGCGGATGGTGTGGCAGAGGGGCTTGGACATCACGGATAGGATCGCCGGAGACCAGCAGTCTCGGCGGAGGCGACCCTTCATTCCAGACAACCCTCTCCATCTCGTCGTCTAGTCTCAGTTCGTCTTCTCCTTCCCCCTGGAAACAATGCCTAAGTTTAATACATTTTTATGCAGGTGTGCATAATGCAGATTTCAACGTTCATACTATTGTTACGCTTCTCTTGGAAAGTTACCGTAACATGAATACGAATAAAAATACATAATCTGTTTATATATTACCCAATCTTTGTGGTACAACAATTATAGAAAACTCCAAACAATCATAAAGCAATACGAATTTGTCAAAAGCCCATCACATTTCATAATTAATACTACGATGAAATATTAAAAGATTCCCGCAATTAAATAAGAAAGAAAGAAAAATATTTATTTCGCCAAAACATCATCAGCCTTATAAATAAATCTACAAGAATAAAAGTAATTTAAACTAATATAAACTACATAAATGCGAAAATAAAATAAAATAGAAGTTAAATTAAAAACAAATTACAGAGACGAGTAACGGATTTCCTATTACAATACACATTATAACAAAAAGTCAAAATGTAAATAAAACGAACACTTATCGTTAACCTGAAGAATACTTACTGAGGGCCACTGACAATTCCTGGTTTACTACTCTCAAGATTTGCGTAATAAAATATGTTCTCAAAATTCGAAATCTATTCGCGGGCCCCTTTACAGCCCGCGGACCTGAGGTTGAACATCCTCGGTCTATATTATAAGGATTCATATGTTTGTAAAGAGTAAATAAAAAATATCCTGGACCAATTTACCAAAATTCGCCATTAGAATGCTACATTATCCCTGAGTAATATACGCTATATGTATGTATTTACGACGAGGGGCGAGCACATGAAACTATGAATGCGCGGCCCAAACGCACAGCCGACTCCCTAGCTGGGACTCACTTCTAGCAAATCGAAACTGTTTGAATTTCAAATATTACATTTTTTAAAACGTTGTAACCTTCTTGGTAATAAAAAAAAAATTGGCGGGAAATCATTTGTCAATTGTTTTTTATCATACATCAAAGTTCTACGTACGTAACGAAAATGGAATTAAGTCGAAAAGATTTTAGCGCGATGATTATTTATGATTTTAAAAGTTCTCTCTCCGCGCAAGATTGTGCAGCTCGTCTTCAAAATGCTTTTGGGAAAGAAGCACCTCGTTTGAGCACCGTGAGGCAATGGTTTGCTGAATTTGAGAGAGGTTGGGTTTCTTTACATGACGATTATTCTACCATTCGTTTACCCAGGGTGTTAAAACTTTTCGCGAAAGGCGACCAAAAAACCGCGTTCTCCTACATCATGACAACGGTTCTTCACACACGACCAACAAAAAAAGTACAACTCTTTACCCATTCTGCACATAGCCCCGACCTAGCACCCTGTGATTTCTGTATTTTCCCCAAAATCAAAGATTTGATGAGAGATTTCACTTTTATCAACTCCGAAGAGGCTGTGATAGCGTTCAATCAACACGTAGATAACATGTCTTCAGATCTGTGGCCCTCCTGTGTTAAAAAATGGTTCGATCGCATGAAAAAATATTTAAAATGCAAAGGAGAGTATTTTGAAAAGCAATAAACGATATTTCGGCTATAACATGTTGTTTTTTTAGTTTATGCAATTTTTTTTGTGTGACCTACGTACAATACAAAATATTAAAGGATAGACACTGCCCTCGCTTCGTTTTGGAAGAGCCAGTTACCAAAAAAAGTAGTTATTGTGACATAAATCTAATAGTTAGACATACGATATCGCGGACTCTTAGATATTGATGTCCTTTTTAAAACAGCAGTACATCACGTTGCTCTATTGTCAATAATTTTCGCAGTGTACACGACATAAGGATTAGTTTGGTACTTTTTTACAGGTTGGGTTACATAGTCGAAATTTTCACGCGGTTCGCTATTTTTTCTCGTATTAAATGTAGCCTATGTTCATCAGGGATAATGTAGAAATCTAATGGTAAAAGATTTTTTTAAATCGGTCACGCAGTTTCGGAGCCTATTCAATTCAAACAACTGAATGTTTCCTCTTCATGATATTAGTGTAGATATTCATGGCTGCTTCCTTACGCCACGGTATCGTTCTTAACGGCTATATTTTATTCCCAGTAGTTCTGAGAAATAAGGTGGCGATCACCCACCAACAGGTGGCCCCCCGGCTTGATATTATAAGTAGGATATCAAATTCAAATTCACAATAAATTTATTCATGTATACACTTCTGGACGTCAAGTACGTACTGAGCCAGGTTTAGGTAATACGTCTATTTTACTATCAAACGGGCATTTATGATGATATATTTCGTATATGCGTATAGATAGTGTGTATAAAAATATGCACTTCTTACGGCCAGGTAAAGATAGAAAAGAATAGGATAGTTTGGTACAAAATAACAAGATTAAACTTAACCTAACGAAATAAGTTATTATGTCTGAAAACTGATAATTTAGAGCAATGTCGGACTTCGTACACTTTTCGTACAATTACATATTTGTATAGTTTGTACATAACAGTTATGTAACTGCAGATAGGCAGGATGCGAACTTGCCACCAGTTTTAAAACATTGAAGTAGCTTTGCTATATAATATTTATTGTCGTAACGAATCATAATTGGAGGTATATTTTATTAATAATTATAATTTTGAGTGTACGTTGGTAAAATGTTGACAAACCTTTCTTATGTGCTCTGAGAATATCTTCAATTCCTTTTATTATCACTGTAAAAATATTAGCACCTCTACAGAAAAGAACGCTTTACACTTTTAACAAAAAACTTTAAAACTATAGAGAAATACATATGTAGCTCTTTTCTAAAATTTTCAAGTCTGCATTTGGAGTTTTATACATTAATAACACGTTTATAAATTCATTATAATTTTATAAAATAATTACAGGTTTTGTAGCTAACACTTGCTTTGCCATACGCCGGAAGCTAGCTCGCCAGGGCGGCTGAAGCCGCGCGTATACCGCGCGTGCCGTCAGACCACTGCCGCGTAGAGCCCTCGACACGTACTGGATTCATTTCACATCACCCATCTTCTATTTTCAAATAATTCGAATCACTTAATCTTTCAGAAAAAAATCTCATTATTCGGGACTGACCGAAAAATTTTTGCTATTAAAAACGGCTTGTTATTCGAGAAATGTGTAGTTTTTTATTCTTTGTAAGGAATTCCTTTAGGGATTATTTTGAAGTAAGCCTTTTTTATACTATAGTATATAAGTGTTAAATATAGCTTATTTGCAGAACAGCGATTTTTCGAATAAGGCATTTTCAAATTAGTCACTTTAAGACTACAGGTCATTATGAGAATAAATCCACGGTCATTAACCACTTCAGAACTGAAAAAAGTTGCTTCAAGCAAGTCTGCTTCAGACCTGTCGCTGTATTAACAATAGGCAGTGCGTCGACGACCTTGTCGATTTGTTGGTAATGACCCTTTGAACGCGGATTTGAGTTTGATTTTTGATCGGAGCAGCATTTATATAACAAATTATGTTTGTGATGTTATTTAAGAAATATATCCTATTACAAAAACAATCCTGAGGTAAGGAAATAGCTGATATTAAATTTATATTCTATCTTTTGTATCAACGTATTTTGAAAGGGACGTATTTTTATTTAGTATTAAATACGGATGCCTAAAAATCTTGATGGTTCAACCTACTCATGTAATTAATACTGCGTTGAAATATGCGTGACAGTTATGTAGATTATGAAGAATTCATCCATCCATCGGCCTCTGAACTTTAGCTCTGACCCTAGTTTTTAGTCATTTGGTCGGAAGCATCTACTTTTCCATTCCGAAGTGTAATCTCCCTTCAAAGACTGAGAGTCTTTTTACTCATACTATGAAGTATACAGCAGCAAATTCGGTAAGTTCTAGACTATTCCATAACATACTATTTAAGCCATTAATGGCCCACTATCGCAAGTTCTCCTCAATACAAAGGAGACCTAGAGAATGCTCCACCAGTCCACAACGCTCCAGTTAGTATTGTGGAAGGTTTTAATGGCCAGCATGAATTTGGAAGATGAGTCATATGTTTAATTCGCGATAGACATACAAAGCAGACTTATTACCGGTATGTACGGGGCTTCCTTGTTAACTTAATTTTGGTTATCTCGTGCCTTATATAATCCAATCAAGTTTGTTGTCGATCAAGTGCCCACCTACTTATCATTTTTGCTGAAGCAAAATTATCTAATTATAGAAGCGAAGATAACACCTGAGTTTATTTATTAATTAATATATATTAATAAGAAACTGATAAACCACAGATAAATTAAATAGTAGCTTCTTGATAAACCCACAGGTGAGTAGATCAGACTATTGCACTATAAAATACTTCACCCACATGTGAGTAGATCAATGTATTGCACAATAAAACACTTCACTTAAGTTCTATTACAATACAAATCTAAAATCCTAGACTGATAATTATCGAGAATATTGAAGTGCATAAATATCGATACGTCAATCAAGCCATCTTCACACTTTTCCGATTTTGGTATACCAGAGATACCAAGATTCTGACGACTTTACGTGCTGTCTGAAATATGGAAGTGTTTTTTTTACTGATCGCGCACGATGAGAACTCGCTTGATCAGGTAGAAATCAACACAAGTCAATAATGCAACTAGATGTCGAGTCAGCGATAAAGACAAAAATGTGTCTCGAGACATACCAGCTCACTTGAAATATCGGTTGGTGTTTTGTTTGGTTAGTTTAAAGAGCCAACACATAAATACAGTGTATTCAAAATATTTATTACTAAAAAACTAGTGCAATTAATTTGATTAAACGTAGATTGTTTTTTAATCTTTTTCGTATTTCGTTAATAATTCAAATAAGATGTTTAATTCTTTATTCATGCGCTCAATATTATGTGTCAAATTTCTATGGGAGCGACATCTAGTATATTCTTGATCGAAGCAATTGGCCATATAAAGCGTGTTCATAATGAATAACCGCATACATACATACATATATATTCCGACATTCGGACCTATGGTCTCGTTCGTCATCACATGTTCGACAACTCCATTCGTCAATGTATGGGACATCATTACTCCGGTTTTGGTCATGTCATTCCGGTTTAGGGCCGTGACGTTCACAGAACAGTTCGTCACTCGCCACGAGATCGTTTACGTATTAACTAAGATTTTAAGGGCCAGTGTTATTTATAACAATACCAATCGCATGTTAATAGTGTAGGTACCTACATATTATAGAGATTACTAGTTCCATTTTTTTCGTTTTTTTTTTAGTGTAGCCAAGGGAGATAATATTTTATCAAATTCAAAACCCTTTACAAGTTCGTCATGGCCTTCCATTAGTCTGTCCTCACTCTATCTGTCTCGACGTACGGAATCTGTCAGAGTTGAATTTCGAGACGACTCTCGTCTATCCTTGCTCTAGCGATGAGACCCTTAGTGCTCAAGAGCTGAAATTTGGCGTAGGCATATTTGGCATATAATCTTTATCATGGTAAGAAATATTTTTAGGTCTCCTCTCTGGTGTCCCTGAATAGGTCTAATAAAATAACATGTCCGGCCCTAGCTTTGCTTCCATAATTAAGTGTGCGCCTGTAAATAGGTGTATACAAAACTTTGCTAATCATTTATTTTAGGCGCCATATCATCATTAGTATTGCATTGTACACATTTTACTTTTATGTTTCCATGTGGTATCATGTTGTGGTTCTTTTGAGGTTTGTGTCAATATCTGTGAATGTCAACCTCAAAATAACTGGGTTGTATCATCAAATTTATTAGTATTTTATTATATTGCGTTTATATTGAGGTTTCAATAATAAAGTCGGTATATACGAGTATTAAATCGATGGTTAAGCCATGTCAATGCGAACGTCCGTATATCTATCTCTCTCTAACTAGCTATCTGTCTGTCTACCCATCCATTTCAGCCTAGCGCCGAAATTACCAGTAAAAGAAAGCTGTAATTTGATATGACACCTATTTATTAGGGCATTGAAGTAGTAGATTAAAATCCTAAAAAAATTAGGGTTGCCTCCCCTACTACTAAAGACTGAAATGGAGCTTCACGCAAAAACCACTGGACAGATTTAGATGAAACTTGGCATAGTCGTAGTTTAAAACCCCAAAATGGTTATAGGATATGTTTTATCACAAGAAATGGCTTAGTTCACACAGGATAATAAGTTAAAATTTGTAAATAAATTCCGAAACCAATTTTGAGCATGTTTGAGGCTTATGTAAGGACAATGGTTATACGATACTTTTTATCACAGAAAACTACTTTGTTCCCGTGGGATAATAGGTAAAAATTAGTATAGTAGTCTGAAACCACTGGACAACTCTTATTTCGAAATGAAGCAAGGGCAATTTCTAGTATAATATAAAACTAACGACTAATAAGTAACTAATCGAATGTGATAATTTTCGAACGTCTACTGTACTTGAAGTTAAAAAATATTAATAGAATAAAAGAAAAATAGTGAAAATCCAATAAGCAAATTCGAAGAACGCCTTAGACAAATACGTTTAAACAGAATACACACACTTAAAGCATTATGCATATACTTTGGAAAAAAATAACGTAGGTAACATAATGTGAAAATGTTCAATTTCCGATAGTATAACATACCTTTCTTCACACTTGTAAAGCGATAACTTACTTTTTGAAGACAGGTAATAAAATTTACTGTTAATTCAGTTTTAAACACACGAAGATTTCGAGATGCGTAGGTCTCGGTCAGCTACACATACCTTACACACATTGTATACACATATTCAGCTTATCAAAAGCATGCAAATATTAATTAATAGTAAATTATGTACATAACCACTTAACAATCAGAATCTGTTAATTTATTTAAGTAAGTGTCACATTTAAGAAATATATTTTCGCCATAATAATTAATGTTTTTAGAATTAAGCGCAGGTCTGATTATCTGGCATTTTTTGGATTTTGGTCATATATTTTATTCAATGCAATTTTCTGTACGTGGCCATGGTCGTGTATTGTTTTATTACTAAGTTCCAAGAAGACAATACATACGGCCCAACTCCATTTTCTAATTATCTGTACTCATAATGAGGAAAACCGTAGAAATTATGAATCTTCCTTGATGTTATTAAAACTTATAAATTCACAATGTCTGCAAATTATTTCAGATTTTGTTAATGCTTTTCAATATGTTATAAATATATTATGGAACAATATCTTTTATGAATCTTCCTACTAATATTAAAAAAGAGATAAATTGTGGGGGTAGATGGATGTTTGTTACATTTAAATTGAAATAATTATATTTCTATTGGATTAAAATAAAGCAAAGTTTTACCCGAACAAAAATACATCAAAAAACTCCACACGCAAATCGATTAAGGTTTGCGGGTCAACCGTCAAAAACACACAGACAAACAGACACAAAAATTAAGAATCATTGTTATAAGATCGATTATGTATGTATATAAACAACCCAGTAACTATTCTGAAATAACATCTATGAGCAGAAAACGATAAGCTACGAGTATATCATATGTAGGTATAGATTTGAACGGTAAATTGTCACGAATGGATTTGAAAAATAAATTACATTCAATTACTCGTATGTACCTAGAGCATGGCATGTGGAGTAGGTGGATTGCCTTAAACTAGATTCAGAAAACTTGCTCGCGTGTTAATAACGTATGTTCGATTCGATATATTATCGCATTGGCCACATTCGAATACCTATACAGATAAAATTTTATGAAACAGTCGTACACCATGTTTAAATTTATATCTCAACTGACATGAATTGTGGGTGTGAGAACTGATCATATCAATTTTACATTTTTTAAGCGGAAAGTGACATACGAACAAAACAACAACTGTCTGAATTCAGCGGTGCATCACTAATGTGTTTTAAAACGTTGTTTGTTGTAAAATATTTCGGACTAAACAACGTATGTTGGGGATGAATAGAAGGGGACGGACGACATTTGAGGATTTTTTTTAGACAAAATTGGCGCTATGCTTCAGAATTTCTGAGAAAACAAATTAGAAACTAAACAGGCCAGATGAAGATCTAAATTGGTCATGTCATGTGTTAGTGTTAAATAGCAAATTACACAAAATGAAACGTTCAATTTAATAATTTAACATTTCTGCAGATTTAGACAATTTATAAATATAAGCATTCGTTGATATATAAGCTATAAAAGGTTCAAACCGTCTGATTTTAATAGGAAAAAAGCGGCCGATATCTGATTTTCACTATGTAGGAAAGACGCTTTGTGAATGACTAAGCTGAAAAGACGTATCTAGCCATAATCTCTTTGACGTTTCTTAAAAACAAGAAGGTATAAAATACTTGTTTCCTCGAATTTTTATTACAAAGAATAGAAAGAAAACTTGATTTATTGAATACTTGTACCTAATATAAATATAATTTGATTGTAGCAGAGCAAGGGTACTT
>DWJZ01003385.1:0-17189 GCA_018249125.1 Asbolis capucinus
GGGCTAGGTTCTCCCCTTACTGTAAGGGGTATAGTATACTGGATGCGGATTGATAGATTTCACACACCTTCGAGAACTATATGCGGAACTCTCAGAAGTGCAGGTTTGGTATACTTTTGATAGCTACCAAGTTCGGGTCCCACATAACAGAGGTGCCCTAAAGTTTTATCTTCCATGCTGATCTGGCACGTTTGGTGGAGGGTTTGGTGCCCATCCAAGTGTCAGAAAATTCGACATTAAGGCCTCCGACAAGGCTTATCGATTATCTAACGTTAACGACTTTACGTGCCCTCCGAAGCACTCCCGTGCTCACTCATGAAATGTTCTCTATTAACGGTCACCCACCCATTTTCCGACAACGACTGTTTTTCGATTAAATCGATTTTTTGTTAATAATCGATAAGCATAAAGCATTTCATTTCACGAAGTAACCAACATTCTGCAACGATTCCATACAAAATTAAGATCATTTAAGTTACACATACCTAATAGTAACAAAATCACGCACATTACTATAAATGTTTTATACCTCGCATCACCAAGACTAAGCACTAACACAAATAGAAAATTAAAACAGCTTTACAAACACGCACTGAAACGTGCTACTAAGTATTATTGAACCATAATAAAAACACGAGTAGGCGAATGCAGCTGCAATGTTAATGTTATTAATATTATGTTAGAAGCTATGTTAATGACAAAATCAAACACTTTGTTAATATATCCCAAGCCACAACAATACTTTGTTTAACCTGCACTGCCGGTATTTTGTTAAAAAAATATGAAAAAAAAAATTGAAAGAGAGAAGCAATTTAAAAATATTTTCTTCAAATATGTGACTATTATTTTTTTAACCTAATTGGACATCGTAGCATTGGCCGCTATTTTATATGTTGTGTCTGAATGATTACAATTTTTGTTTGTCAGTGTATTTTCAGTTTCATCAGTACCTGTTTCCCGATACTGAAACTGCCGTTCTAAAGTTACGGCCTAAAGTTAAGAGTTAATAGTTCAAGCTATTAAACGAATAATATGTATATTTCTACGTAACTTTTGTATTTTTACGTCAGGGTACAAAGCTACAATCTGTTAGGCCTAACGCAAATTGTAAACGTTCAAACTGATTTTCCCTTTGCGTCTACAGACAAAAGAACACACATGTATATTGCAAAAAAAAATTTCGTAGCCTACGATGTCACCCCTGCCTAAGGAGTCAAAATTAAAAGCCGAACCAAAGGTAAAATTTTAAGTTTAGAGATCCCACCGCTGCCCCCAAATAACAAAATACCGACAGTGAAGGTGCCATAACAGTTCGTCCGAACCTGGATTCATGGCGTAATAGAACTCTCCCCACTCGTCCATCCACACTTCGGCGACACGTGCGGCGTTGTGCAACACGACGTTCTGCACACCGCCGGGGAACGAGTACGGCGACTTGTCGCGGAACACGTGCCCGACGTGCGAGCACGGCACGATCTCCAGCCGCCCGCCGCACTGCCACACCTTGTCGCCCGCATATATGTTATGTTTTGCTAACGTTTTTCTTTTTTTTTATCATTCCTATGTTAAACTTCTTTCTTATTATGCCGGGAAAAATATACACATTGCGTGATTTTTTACTTATTTTTTTTGCATGTAATATAGGTTATATTACTTGATATTCAGTACGCATTTATGAACACGTATCTGCGGCACTCACTTTTTAGTTTCATTCAAAAATATTTAATTTTTAAGTCCAATTCTTTTAGAGTGAGTAACAACAAACACGGCGATAAACTATAAACGATGAATATAACAAAACACAAAATACATTAATGACGTCATACGATACCCTGAAGCTCATCTCGAGGTTCTCGCCTCCCCAGATATCCATGCCTTCGTCGTATGCGCCGATCCTATAGAAGTAATCGCGATCGATAGCGAACAACCCTCCCGCCATGGTAGGGGTGCGAAGGGGTGCTGTGCGATCACCCCCGCGACGAGACATCTCTCGCTCCGGGACTCGGTACCTGGGTGGGGCAGCAACATGTATAAAAAACACACTCATACTCCGATCAAGATTCACTGTGCCCCGGGTGGTATAGAAGACGAAAGTTTAAAATTAATGCTACAATAAGCATTAGTACGTGTACGTGTAATGTACGTGTACGTAATACACGTACGCGTACGCGTACGCAATGTACGTGTGTGAGTTTGTGTGTCCATACATCAGTGTGTGGCAGTATTAAAATATGGATATTAGATTATGTTGATATATTTAAAAGAACTCCAGAGTTATTTACTATCTATTTGGAATAATACTATGAAAATATTAAAGAAAATTTCACACAACAAAATTCTCATAACTAGGTCGCATCTTACGTCCTCTTAAAGATGCTATGATCACTAAAACTCAATGACCCACAACCCTAATTATCCCGCATCGAAAACTAATAACATTCTTATTCGATCAAGACTTAAAAACAAAATTTTGGGGACTCAAACTGTCATCAAAATAAAAGCGGAACCGTAATCTTAACTTATAAAAATAAACACTTCTTTACTTATTTCATAAAAAAGTCGATTTAAATACAACAATAAAACAATACATACAGTCGAAAACGCGGAAATATTGTAAAACTATAATACCTACAATAAATACAATATAACATCGATATCGCTACGCCTATTGAATAACAAATTTCACGTTTAATTGCGACAATTTTCACAGAGCGTTACGCCGATAACGGTCTACACCGAGAGTATGTTTTATCGAAAACAATAAATTGGAAGTCATTGACTTGATATACGATAAATAATATAAGATTATAATAATTTGCGTAAAGTTATTTATCCATTTATCGAGGAGAATTACCCTGTAACAGAGAAGGAGACCAGGGGTTCTTAACCTTTTAGTGATGAGGGAACATTTGACTTTTTTTTTCCACTATTGGACCACCAATTGTTGTAAGTTAAATAATATAAAATACAAATTAAAAATTAATAAATTTAATTTTATATTATTGGTTTAGCTTCGCGGACCACTTCGGGTACTTCCTGGCACCATCAGTGATCCGCGGACCGTCGGTTAAGAACCACTGGTCTAGGGCATACTTCACCACGCTGCTCCAATGTCGATTGGTGAAGGAGTTAGTGGCCAATGTCCAAAAACCTCCGACTGGCTCAACGATTCCTATCTAACGACAACAGGCACCGACAGCGTTACTTTGCCTTCAGAACACAGAACCGTTAAAAAATGTATTATCACTCTAAAATAAGGTATCTAACTTTCAACAACTATCGTATCAGATGGAAAGTGGCGATGTACTATTTAATTTGTACATCGCACTGACATCGTAAAAATAAAATAACTTAAGTAAACCAGCCGAACTATCCGTTATAGTTTTTCTATTAAATATATATTCGGTGTCTTTAATGTTTTAGCAGACAAATGTGCAGACCGTCACCGACCAGGAAGCCCCCTTCTAGACGAAAGAAGACCCCTTCTAGAACCGTGAAAAGCAGGAAATCATAGTAAAAGCAATCGGGGTCAACAACGACCCCAATCAACCCCAAATACACCAACGACTGTTTGACGACGAGCGACAAAAGCAGGATGGAAGAAAGAAAACGAAAGGCTCTGAAAATCTTTCTACGAAACTCACAACACGAAAATAAACTATCACTCAACTCAAATATAAAAAGGTTTATTAAAATACTAGCTTCCGCCCGCGACTTCGCCCGCGTCGAATAGTTACTTTGGGCCAACGCTGTCTTTAACCCGCGACTTCGTTTCTGTCCTACATGATTTTTGCGAAACTAACCGTTTACGCAGCGCACGCAGCGGAAGCTCTCAATTGGAAAAAAAACCCCCGATTTTGAAACATTCTTCATTGGTGCTCAGCTCCTATTGGTCTTAGGGATTGATATTTAGCCTTTCTCTATAAATTGGTTATGTAACACTGGAAGATTTTTTCAAATTGGACCTGTAGTTCTTGAGATTAGCGCGTTCAAGCAAACAAACTCTTCAGCTTTATAATATTAATATAGAATATATACTTTAAAACACAAGCTTTAATTATGAAACCCGGATACGAAGAAAGACATACACATATTTGACAGACCGGTTGGTCTAAGGGTTGGTGAATTCGATTCCCACCCAGGTCAAACTTTTCTGTGATGAGCAAAAATGTTTGTTCTATGTGTAAATATCTATATAAGTATGTATTAAAGATATATATGTATGTTTATCAGTTGTCAGATCACCATAGTACAAGCTAACGCTTAGTTTGGGGTCAGATGGCCGTGTGTGAGATATCCAAAATGTAATTATTATCAACAAATAACATTTTCAGGTGATCTGTTTACGGCGTTATTAGAGTTACCTAAGCTGTACGGTAACCGCTATGTTATCCAGGTTTTCAACCGTTACATCCTTCATGTATACAACGTGAATGACATTGAGGTAAGGAGATTACTAATCTATACTAATATTATAAGGCTGAAGAGTTTGTTTGCTTGAACGCGCTAATCTCAGGAACTACTGGTTCGATTTGAACAATTCTTTCAGTGTTAGATAGCTTATTTATCGAGAAAGGCTATGGGCTATATATCATCACGCTAAGGCGAGAAAGGCTATGGGATATATATCATCAAGCTAACACCAGTAGGAGCGGAGCACCAATGAAGAATGTTTCAAAATCGGGGTTTTTGTTTCCTATTGAGAGCTTCCGCTGCGTGCGCTGCGTAAACGGTTAAAATTTCGCAAAAATCATGTATGACGGAATAGTTTCCCTTTAAAAGTTAAAAAAATGTTCCCGATAGCATATGTCTATCTTTTGAGTTTAGTTCACTTTAACCTTTTTTATGATAATCAAATTTGTACTAACATAATGCATTATTTGCGAAAGTGCTATTATAAACATGATATTCATCGTTATCCAAATAACGCGGACGAAGTCGCGGGCGGTAGTTAGTATTTTATACACGAAAGCCTTGTTACCTGTAATATACATATGTACATATATAGTTTCTGCACGCGTTTTTGCCTGGCATACATATATAAAGTACACTGAGTGTTTTTGTGTGAAAGTAAAGAACATTCCACCAACTTTCGCATTTATAACACTACGCTCCCCCTCCGGCTTCGCCCGTGTTATGTCAATAAAAAGTATCTTTTATGTTGTTCTAGAGTACAGTCTTTCTCTATGCCAAATTCCTTTCAATACTTTTCTTCGTCCATTTTCACAAACTTTCGTATTAAAAACTCACAGTGAATTTTTCCAGTACATTGAATATATATTTTTTAATATTGATGAAAGGGCATTCTAATATCGAGATGGAGTACGAAAATATTTTTCTTGGAATTATTCTCTGTCTGTATGAACGTGCATCACGTGAAAACCCGCGGACAGATTTCGATGAAACTTTGTAAAGTTATTATTTATATCCCCGATTAATATTTTACTTTTTATTCCGAATGATTCCCGGGTTTCCTTGGGATAGGAAAGTTTGTATGGGAATATTCTTAAATATTAACTTAATAATTCAACCAATTTGCTTGAAATTTGCACCAACATGCGTTATTTAAATTAATGAAATACATGTTTCTTGGTTTTATTGATAATTTGTTATGAAAAGAAAAAAAAAGGCAAAATAATGTGAATATTTTGAAATGTTCAATACCAGCTCCTGGGTGATACGTGTATATGTTTACCTCCAATTTGAAATTAACATATCCTTAATATAAATTCAGCGTTTCTTTACTTTCATCTTATAAAGGATAGAAAAGGTGGAAGTTTGTACTAAAATACCTCTCAATAAATGTAGTATTTATTTTTGGAACGACTTTCAATCTCAAGAAATAACACTTGGAATATTTTTCATCCCTAATTATACCAGGGATCCCTTGGGATACGAGATGAAAGTTTGTGATTTTCGGTCCACTGGTAATAAAAACATTGAATGTGTGTTGCGAAGCTGCGGATACAGCTAGTTTATTATTTTAGTAGTTACTTGAATTTCAGGAGAAGTATAATTATTTGTATTTGTCTTAGCTACCACAATCGAGATTTTTTTTAAGAGACAAAATTGAGCGTCTCATACAAATGAAGCTACTAACGAAAAAAATTCTTGATAATCATGTAAAAAAATAGGAGACTCCGGATTTATTTTTTAAGTTTTTTTAATATTGTAACACCGTGTCCATGATATATGTGGTTTATATGTGTGTGTTTATATACATATAGTATGTTAATCCGCAGGTAGTGCTATCTCACTCCAGGAATATATCAAAAAACTTGCCGTACAAGTTTCTAGAACCGTGGCTGGGGACTGGCTTGTTGATCAGTACAGGTGAAATATGCTTCTTTGTTTTAGCCTCACCATCATATCTTATTTTGACTTCTATTTTGTGGTGATGGCTCATACAGCGGAGACCTGGAGCAAAACCATTACGCTACTCTAATATGGTGGTGGGGTTAGTGGCCAACCCAAGTGTGGGAATTTTTGGCCTCCGGCATAGCTTAAAGATTGCAACAACCGGGACCCATAACTTTAAGTGTTCTCCGAAGCATGGAAGCGTTCGTGATATCTTTTTATGACACTAGCGGACACCCTTCCTCGTCGAGATATAATGTCATTTAAGTTAGTGTGACTTAGTTGAAGTTGAAGTCCTATTGAAGCTCAGTAATATAAATGTGAATACTAAATTCCTGGATTGCAATCGAATGAGAGTTTAGATGATCTTGTATTGGTTCGATTTATTTAATTGTCGGAGGAATGTTATAATCAAATAAATATTTTAGGAAGCAAATGGCATCACCGTCGGAAAATTCTGACACCATCGTTCCATTTCAACATATTGAAGCACTTCTTTAACGTGATGGAGAAGAAGAGTGCGAGCATGGTGGAGGAACTGAAGGAGAAAATTAAAGTTGGAAGTGACGTTATAGATGTTGTACGGTTTACAAGTGACTGCACTTTGTACATTATCTGTGGTACGCTTTACGTTAGTAAGAATATATAGTCTTAGGAATTTTAGCTTCTCTTTTACTGTCATAAGCTCACCACCAAACAAACTTGGGTATCACTGAAGCGTTGCTAGCAAGGAGGTAGGTGTTAGATCCACATGCGAAGACAAAGAAGGCAAGAAAAACATTGCTGACGCAAACGGCGTCAGTTGACACCAACAGCTAACCGCTCCAGGTTGGTTATCAGAAGGAGAATGGAGGGGGATAACTAAAGAACAGAGAGAGACAAATTTGAACTGGCTTTGTCTCTGCGATCGAAATACGTATAAAACATTTACAGACAAGGTTTTTTTACTTTCTATAAATTAGTCCTTGACTATTCCATCTGAAATCGGTGTGGTTCTCGATGGTAAAGCTCACTCACTCTTGACTTGAAGACACATTGTCATCAAACGAGAACACTGACCCTGCCAGGCGGGCAGAAAATGCGTCACGAGAGGGACGTATATAGATTTCACAAGATAATATAATTAACAAGACAACACATCGCATTGTGAACGCTGACTGATTGCCTGTAAATATGTTTTCAGAGACCGCCATGGGTACTCAACTGGATTCAGATACATCTGTAGCAACGGTAGAATACAAGAAGGAAATCCTCAGTATTGGAAGTATTATTATGCAAAGACTTACGAGACAGTGGCTTCATGCAGACTTCATATTTAAAATGACTTCGCTTGGGAAAAGATTCACCAATAGTCTAAGTACAGTCCTTTCATTCGCTGACGACGTCATTCTGAAAAGGAAAATGAAGAGACAGGGAGAGGATATACCTTTGAATGTGGAAAATGACTCCATTGGGGGTAAGCGAAGGCTAGCTTTATTAGATTTACTTCTTGAAGCAGAGAATAAAGGAGAAATAGATCTGGAAGGAATACGAGAAGAAGTCAACACATTTATGTTTGAGGTAAGTGAGGTTTTAATACATTATTAAATGTATGAAAATGTTTTTATAAATGAAAATTAAATTAAGAGAAAAGCATTATAATTCGATTTTTCCAAATATGTGCATTTCCAGGGTCATGATACAACAGCTATGGCTCTCACATTTGGTCTGATGCTTCTAGCAGAGCACGAGGAAGTACAGGTTAGGTTAAATGTACCAAATGAATATGTAAACATTGAAACAGATGGTCATGTCCACTACATTGCTCTGTATATTTAGGAGCGGATCTTAGAAGAATGCCAGAGGATTTTTGGTGACTCCCGAACGCCTTGCCTACAAGATCAAGCTGAACTAAAATACTTGGAGGCAGTGATCAAGGAAATCTTGCGGCTGTATCCCAGTGTGCCCTTCATAGGCCGGCAGATCACAGAAGAATTTATTTTAGGTTAAAACAGAATTTGTGGTTCTATAAAATTTTTCTTTCCCCAATGTTGGCCTTTGGTACTTGGTAAGATAGTATTGCATATTTGGTAAAGAGGAGATCTTTTCCTAGGCCTAACCTATTTGTTTGATTGGAGAGTTGCTGTCTCGTAAGACTGAGTTTCAACTGATCGATTATTTTTGTAACCTATACAGTGCGATGTAGAAAACTTATTTAGCGTTTTTCAGATTTCTTGAGTTAAGGCAGAAGAGAGGTAGGGCATTCTAATAACCTTCATTTCCAATTCTTCCTGGTACAATTAGGGATCTTCAATTTCCAGGTGATTTGGTGGTACCAAAAGGAGCAGAAGTGCTGGTCCATATATATGATTTGCACCGTCAAGCTGACGTCTATCCTGATCCAGAAGCGTTCCAACCAGACCGCTTCCTCAGCTCCGAGATTCGACATCCGTATGCCTTTGTACCCTTCAGTGCCGGGCCTAGAAACTGTATAGGTCAGTTACTTTATTAATCCTTAAAAAGCTTGGACACTCATGCTCCAAAGCACTGATAGCGTATACTCGGTGCAAATTTAATCTGGAATGTTTACCAGCAAGGCGTTACCTAGCAACCACTGACAAACAGGAGACTGAAACTTGTTGATAGTTTGATCAGAAAGATTTAGGTAAAAAATGATAATATATAGTGTTTATATCGTTTTTATTAGAATATCTTTAATTGGTTGATATTAATGGTGTTGAAGCGTTCATAGCCCAGCGGCTTGTTTCAATTGTAAATGATTGAAAAAGTTATGCAACAGCCGGTGCGGTCGGTGGGAGGATGGGTGACCGCTAGTGGCAAAAATTTGATGAGCGCTCCGTGCTTTGGAGGGCACGTAATCCCGTCGGTCCAGGTTATTGTCGTTAAATACCAATCGTTAAGCGATGGAAGGCTTTGGGCGGCATAAAAACTTCCGACACCTGGATGGCCACTAGTATCTCCACCGATCCGCATTGGAGCAGCATGGTGGAGCATGATCTAGTCCTCCTCAGTATGAGAAGAGATCCTTGGTCAGTAGTGGACCATGGATGGGTTGAAGCCGTCGGTGTTTAAAATCATTTTGTCGCAATGAAATCATTTTTGACCATGATGTGCCAGTGCACATGTGATTGTTTTTGGTTAACTACGTTCAATTATGTGTTACAATGATGATACGGTCTAACAAGATTTTATTTTCCAGGTCGACGCTTCGCAATGCAAGAAATTAAATGCATGTTGTGTCACGTCGTGAGGAATTTCAAGCTGGCTCCAGTGAAGAGAGGCCCACCAGCTCTGGTGGCCGACCTGGTCCTGAGGCCTAGCGAACCTATTTATGTCAAGTTCATTCCACGATAATAACTAAATTAACTACCCTATCCCTTTAATAATATTATAAAAAACGAAGTATCTCTGTCTGTATGTTACACTTTTACGGCTAAACCACTGAATCGATTTTGATGAAATTTGATGCAGAGATAAATTAGAACTTGAAGAAAGTCATAGATTTGTTTTTATCGCGGAATAAATTAACTTTTATCGCTAAAAAGGTTTAAAATCATTGAAATAGGGGATGAAATATTGTAAAGAAGTTCGTCTTTGTCGAATAAAAATCTATGAAATTGTATTTATGTACTTGGTAATAAATAAATAAATATTTGTAGTCGCGTTTATTGAAATTTCTGTGTGGGTAAAAGCTAGTACATAATAAAAACAAATCCCCGTCATATAGCAGGGGGAAGGGGTCGACTGAAAATCAGTGCTGTGCGAGACTGTGTGTACTCTATTTGTGTATTTGGTAATGAATGTATCTTCCTCTTATTTGTAACCTGTGTTTTTAACAGACTTCAAAAAAAGAAGAGTTTTTCAATATGGTCCCATTTTATTTTAAGCGACATCTGCTGAGTAGTTTAAGAAGACTTGTAATGTAGTCCCATTTAAATTTGAATGAATTTAACAAAAAAATTCAGTTCGCAGATTTCACGATAAGGTATACTTATTTTATAATTTTAAAATATAAGTCGCCATGTTCTTTGTTACTAAGTCAGATATCTGTAAGTAAAAGTCCAGTCAAAATCAGTCCAGTCGTTCCAGAGATCAGTCGTTCAAAAACAGACAGACAAAAATAATAAAAAAAAATGTTTTGGTATATGTACCGTAAACATATGCATTTAGTAAAAAGCGGTTATTGTAATATTACAAACAGACACTCCAATTTTATTTACTTGTATAGACTAACATTTTCCCGCGACTACGTCCGCGTGCAGTTTCCTCCTTTTCATAGACACTCCACCATTAAATAAAATATATACTTATTTTATATACTTAACATCCGCATTTTTTTGCAGTTAGGTGGAAATATAAATATCAAAATGCTTAATTATAAACACAGCATATGACTATTTCATAAACACATTTTTATGTGGTAAGCAGGCAAACGTGCACACCATTGATCGGATGTTACCAGGCCACTGACTGCTCATGGACATTAATAACATCTGACTGGGGAGGTCACCAACGCGTTGCAAGGTATTGTTAGACCCGTACGTGCTTACCTACTTACGTCAGTGGTAAAATGTCTTGTTTGGGTCACGTGGACTACACACATAAATCACAAATAACGTCCGGAGTACATATATTTATCTCGTGTTTGATCCCACCGTGAATCTTAGTGTCGTGAGGCACAGTTTAGTCTTCTGTCTTGCGAATTCCAAAAAGAGATTTCTCATTCTTCGTCCACTACACAATTCTCTTTATAATTAGCTCCGTTCCACCATTCTCTTAAGTTCTTCCACGTGGTACTGGCGTTCATCATCTGATCATCATTGAGAACTTCGCAGAGCCTACACACGTCCGCATTGTAGGAAGTGAGTTTGTAGGTGAAATGGTTTCTCCACCTAAAGAAGTCATGGTACAAGCTCTTGTTGCCAATAATTTCGCTCATGATGCGTGCTAAATTTTTCGCGCCGAGTCTCCGACCGTCCAAGTAGCTGCCGTCTGGAAGAAACCTGGAATTGATAGAACTTATTGAGTATACAGCATTAAGTATTTATAATATAATAATGGTAGCCTAATGGTTCGAAAATCAAGTGTCAATTTCGGATAGAAGGTCCTGAGTTGAAACCATGGGTGAACCTATAATTTTCAAAACCATGTGTGTTTTACGAGTTAATTGTCACTTGCTTCCAAGAGTTCCACAGCAAGTTCTTGAAAGTGTATGAGGTCTATCAACCTGCGCTTGGTCAGGGTGGACTATGATCTGAACCCTTCATTGTAAGAACCCGAGCCCAGTAGTGGGACAGTTACAGATTGTAATGATGATAATTATTATTAAGCATACAGCAAACAGAAGATTTCACAAATATTGTTAACATGAAGGAGTTTCTTTGTCCTGAACATAATATCAAATCAGGTTAATTATAAAAAGGCATTTTCATCAGTGCTAAGGCTGCATGCATTATTTCAGCTACATATGCTAAGAGAAAGTGGTTCTAATTCCGCTGGCTTTGATTATAATGGAAATGTCTTCAAGCCAAGAGTGAATAGGCATTTACTAAGTTAGTGCGCTTCACCATCAAAGACTACGTCGCCTCTTGCCATCAGGTGGTTTCAAAGTCAAGCGCTAACTTATTTAATATAAAAAAAAAGAAATTATACTGAATATTGATAATATTTGACGTGACTTTATCATTAGTCTATATCAGGGGTAAGCAACTTTTTAAATTAAAGGGCCAATTTTAATTTTAGTATTTTGGCACATAGATTAGCATTCTTTTTATTTAATCAAATCTACTTATCGTTTTAGAGTTGCTACGTAAAGTTTTTATATATTTGCAAAATTTTTGTACCATAATGCTTTTTATGTTGTGTTATTTTATGTTTTGACACAGTTTTTGACCTTCTAAACATAAAAAATCTAATTTATAAACACTCAAAGGGCCGCATGCGGCTCGCGGGCCGCGGGTTACTCAGCCCTGGTCTATATAATTAGTATGTTGGCGACGGAAAGCAATACAGGCATAAATCTTATTAGTTACTCTAAAGAGTTACGGAAAACAATAAGGACTTAAATCTTTAGAATAACTCAAAAGAGTAACTACCTTAACGTGTTCCGTATAAGAGCGAAATTCTTATGAGTTGGAAGGAGTTACGTCCTTACCGTTCCCTTCTTTGCCGTTGTTGATTACATGATTACACACTAGTATAAAATATACCTCTCTTGTATAAGAAATACAGAAGGCCCTGTTATGTTTTTAATGTTTTGCAAGTTTTTGTCCGCGGTTTTTTAATTAGTCTTAGTCAAGTAATATATTTCTTGATTCACTTTGTTGTTTTAAAATTACTTTAACCCATAAATGCCAACTATTTCGCAAGACCTTCTTCAAGTGGAGGGGTTAAAATTATCCTAAGTGTTTGAACCTTTATGCCACCCGTCGGTCTGCGAGTCTATTGCAAACGGAAAGCGAAAATGAAAATTTTGCATTTATCGTGTTACCAAATTGCTAGATTCGCCGCAAAAATTGCACAGTATCAATCAGCGAGCGTTTAGCAAGCGATCATAAATTTAATACTAGTTTTGATGGCGATATTCTGTGCTACTGTTGCTGATTGTCTGCTGCCTGCTCGCTGTTTGCAAATTATACCTAAAAGGGTTGCCCTTAGGGCGTAAGGAACGTTTTAATAAAAAAAACACAATATACCTTGAATAATTCGCACCACCAAACACTATGGGGACTGCTGAATTGTCAAGTGCAGTCAAAAGTTTTTCTGTCACATAATCTTCAGAAAATGAGTTCTCTAATGACATATAAAAGTAATAGTCTTTTTCTACCAAATTGAAACAAGACTTGGTATCACTAGCTGAGCATGTAAAATCACCACAGGATCCATAGATATCCACATCCCAACCAAACTGAACCAACTCTTTTTTTAGTTCACTCACAAAATCTTCTCTCTTACTCCTTGTTTTGCAATGAGATACGAACCACGCAGCTGCTTTGGACTTGCTCGACAACTTGTCTTTCAGATCTTCACTAATGGGATCCATGTTCTCCGGCCACGTCATGTCAACAGCAGGTCCTACAACATTTCCTTCTGTATCGTATATCGTTATGTATCCCCAACGGAAATCTGAGTCTAACTTATAAGTCCAGGTCCAGTTGAAATAGTTATCCAGCATTTTGTCACACGCGGGAAAGTTATCAGGCGATTCCATAGCTCCGAATATATACTTCTGCTTCGGCGACCGTCTCTGAGGCATTTGGAATGGCCATAAATGAATCACATCTCTGCCGTTAAAAGCTATTGCGTCAAAATCTTCTAGATTGAAGAACGAAGCATCATCTGTGACGTAGCAGTTAGTATATTTGCAGTTGTTTTTGATAAAGGCAGAGTTACCGGTTCCCATGGCTTCGAACGGTGCACTAAATTTCCGGGTCCATTGAAGAATATATTTCATATTTTTATGAACAATTTTATGTATTTCTTTAACGTTCTTCCTTATTTCTTGGAGTCGGGTATAATAAATAAATGTGAGGTATATACCAAACACTATTAATATTATAAAGAAAAATCTAATGAACATTGTGTTCACTCCGGTTGTAATTCAGTATCGCCAGGAACGACTGACCATCGGTTGATTTCGTGATGATTCAGTACATACGATAAGGTATAGATAAAAGTAGATAAAGCGATCACAGTGGTACGAGTAACTTGACACAACGTTGTAAGTAAAAAAACATATATTCGCAGCCTCTTGTCAAAAATGTCTGAAAGTCGAATTACTATTTACATTTTGATGGGCGCTCCGTTATAGCTACGTGCCGCGCCAAAGTGCAGTTTGACCTTCAGAAGGAAGGAATACCTTCGTCAGTTCTCATTTCGGGGGACTGTAGCCGTCTAAACTCAGTACATATTTTGATACAGAAAAAATTAAACTGTAGATGTTGTTGTAGTTTAATTTTTTTTTTCTTAGTTTGTCCTTTATATAGTCTGAAATAAAGCACCGGTGTCTTTAGCAACTTAGGTTTGAATTCTCTGGAAAAGGTTTTGATACCAAAATTATATCGATTGGACACATGGTTGATGAGTTCATGAGTCATAAGAATCATTGCCACTTTTCGTTGTAATTTTATCTCTCAAGAACGGGCTCACCTATCCAAGCCAAATGTTTGGGCTTTGTTAGGACTATTTAACAGATGGTTTATGTGAAGTTTACACAAAATCGGTAAAGTTGTTCTTCATTTATCACATTGTTTGTATTTGTACATGGATATTTTACTGTCAAATTGAACCTTTTTTCAATCCACGCGGACGAAGTCGCGGGCGGAAGCTACTATGTTATATTAATATTACGTTATGCTTATATGAAGAATCTTCGATAATGAAGTACTCTAATTCTACCTCTGTATCAAGTTTCATCAAAACCCGTTAAGCAGTTTAGGTGTAAAATTTATCAGATAGACAGATTTGTTACATTTCAATATTAGTAGTATAAGGTAATAATTATGACAGCATAACGTGCCTTATATACTTATGCTGTATTGTTATCACGAACAGTCATGATAAATATCTATTAGTCAGTGATCAGTCCTTACCGCGACACCGCGCGACGATGGCAGACAACCTCAAAACATCAGTGAAGCTCTTCCTAGCAATATTCACGGTTTACGGATTATATTTCGTGTACATTTACAGAACACGAATCGAAGAAACAAAAGGAAATGTGTACGAATTCCCCAATATAATCAACAACGCTTCCAATCCTAAAAACATGGAGTATAATTCTTCTTCTGTTGTGCGAAAGGTTATTAACGTCCTTCAATGGACGAGTAAGTCCATAGCGCCTTTCGATTTCATGGGAACCGGGAACTCTGCTTTCATTAAACATAGTTGTAAATTCACTAACTGTTATGTTACAGACAACGCGACGTTTATTCCCTTAACAGATTTCGATGCAGTTGCATTTAATGGCAAAGGTGTACATCGCATGCAATCAATTAATTTCCCTATCAGACGATCACCGAAGCAGAAGTACATACTTGGAGCAATGGAATCTTCTGATAATTATCCTTTATGCGCTGAAATGCTCGATAATTATTTCAACTGGACGTGGACTTATAAGTTGGACTCGGATTTCCGTTGGGGATACATTACAATATACGACACAGAAGGAAATGTTGTTGGACCTGCTGTTAACATGACATGGCCGGAGAACATGGATCCCATTAGTGAAGACCTGAAAGCCAAGTTGTCCAGTAAGTCCAAAGCAGCTGCGTGGTTTGTATCACACTGTAAAACAAAAAGTAAGAGGGAATTATTTGTTGCCGATGTAATTAAGGAATTGGAGCCTTATGGGTGGACGATTGATGTCTATGGAAGTTGTGGCACGCATTCATGCTCCAGAAGTAACGCGAAGTCTTGTTACAAGTTGGTGGAAAGCGACTATTACTTCTATATGTCGTTAGAGAACTCATTTTCTGAGGATTATGTGACAGAAAAGTTGTTGACAGCGCTGAATAACTATGCAGTGCCGGTAGTATATGGTGCTGCAAATTATTCCAGGTATGTAACTTACCAGTTTTTCAATTATTTCAATTGTAATGATAAGGCGGGAAAGATTACACTTGTCTGTAATGAATGGTGAACCATTTTTTTACGAAGCACTAACGTAACTGTTCCATGCTTTTTTCTTATCTCTTTATCAATGTGCACATTTAGGCAATGTGTTTCAACAAACGATATAAAGTTACCTACAGATACGTTACCAAACAGATAAAGAATGTGTACAGAGCAATAGATTTTTTTTAATTAGAAAAACTGACTAACTTGATGATATATCATGCAGTTATATATGTATATGCACAGGACATGATCGTCGTCGGCCAGAAGACGTCATCTCTCAATTGATACATGCATATCGATTGGCGGTTGATTTTTACACATCTTATTCCTGAAGATAAGAATAGCAGGAAAGCTGAAAGAGAACTGAATGTCGTAGTAGGGACATGTAATGAGGCAAGAGGAATCTCGTGTGTCGACAATTATGTCGATAGAACGAAAGGACGTGGACTGCCAAAGAAAAGATCCATCCAGTATTATGTGAGATGATATGAGTGGTAAGAAAGTTAGTGTAGAGCTAGCGATAGGTAAAAATGGGGGAGATAAACATATCGTGCCAACACTAAATACATTTTGAAAAAGGGCAGAAAGATGAGGCTGAAGGTGAAACAATAATGGTAATGACAAAAGGTAACGACAATAGAACTCGCACATTGATCGTTCTTAGCTATACACATATAAAAAATGTTGAAATAGGAATTACAAGTGAACATACACAATGTACAGAGCTCAGCAGGGAATTTTAGTTATCATTTTTAATACAAACATGACTCAGTTCTAACTTCTTATCTCTTGGCGTTAAAATCTATAAAGCACCCGCACTAATTGAACTGCAATAGATAATCCATATCAATATTAATGAAAATAAAAACACAGACGGTCCCAAATTCCAAATTAAGCGTTGGTTTCATCAGACAACTAATAAACATACATAAACATTTTTAAATAGATACTTATATGTATATTTGACCTCAGACACACAGAAGAAACATTCCTGCTCATCACAGAAAAGTTTGACCTGGCTGGGAATCGAACTCACAACCAAACTATCTGTAACTGTGAGTTGCAAAAAAGACTCCTTGGGATGTTCTTACCGCTTATTCTTGCAACTAATGTGATGGCGTAGTGTGACTTTCGAAAAGTGTTTTTAAAAAACAACTTTGTATAAATTTCATTTCATTTCAATTCGTATCCGAGTTATCGTTTACTAGAAATTT
>DWJZ01003386.1:0-17185 GCA_018249125.1 Asbolis capucinus
AAAGTGGTGATGATGTCTAAGATGTTGGACACACTAACTTAGTAAATGCCCATTCACTCTTCTCTTGAAGACTCCCACATCGTACTTAGGTTGGAACACCATCGCAGACAAGTTATTCCATTCCCTTGCGGTACGAATAATAAAAGAGGAAGAAAACCGGGTCGTTCGGACCGGCGGGATGTTCACGACAAAAGGATGGATACCTGCTGTACGCCGTGTTGTTCGATGGAGGAAGGGGGACGCAGGAATAACGTCGAACAAGTCCTGCGCATACTTTCCTAAGTGTACCCTATAGAAAATGGATTGGTGGACACCTTTGAGAACTCTTATAGAGTACTCTCTGGAGTATAGGATTCCTAACGATGTTTTCCTTTACCGAAGCAGGTGATAATCAACTTCTGATATGCACACAATTTTGAAAATTAGAGGAATGTGCTGCTGTATTTAAACCCAACTCCCATTGGGAGACCAGCATTCAAAACAGTAGGCTATCACTGTTTACTGTGCCTCAGTATTGGTCCACAAATGGGTTATATTTTGGTTTATAAGTAATATGTAGCCAAATATCACCTCAAGTGCACGGTAAGAGAAGACTGCTGAACAAATCGGAGCCCACAGTAGGTGCATACATGAGGCTTCACACCTTCATGAATACTCATGTGCTTCTTGAGATATGTATGTTGCAAGAACACACGGCCACAGGTCTGTAATTTTAAGATAAGTGAGGTATGAAATAATCATCAAAGGCAGACCAATATAAATTAAATATAAAATATAATAATAAATATCTTTGGACAACTCGCACACAGCCGTCTGATCCCAAACTAAGCATTAACTTGTACTATGGTTGTCAGACAACTGATAAACATAGACATACATTTTTAAATACGTACTTATAAAGATATTTTCACCCAGACACACAGAACAAACATTCCTGCTCATCACAGAAAAGTTTGACCTGGTTGGGAATTGATCTCATGACCTTCAGTGTAACAGTCAGGTTCACTAACCACTAGACCAACCGGCCCATCAAATGTTTAGATAGTATTTATTATTTATATATCAATCAAGGAAAACAGTAAGGGCATAACTATATAGAGTAGCTCTCATTAGCCTGCAGGCAGCTTGCTGGACCGTGCACTTAGCATTGTTAAAAAATTTACATTTATACACTCTTATTCCTACAATAGGATTCTCTGTGTTACAGATAGCATACACAAATAACACCCCTGACATTATATTTCTCTCTCTTATAAATATCAGCCAGGAACTGAACCCAGGATCTTGCTTCCCAATGAGGATAACTAATACAGGACAAGGCTATAATATTTTTTATATATTTTTTTTACATTTAGATGATAAATCGCATTAACCTAGAAGAAGCTGTGTCACTCTTGTCTTGAATATGCCTATATTATACTTCAGCAGAAACACAGATGCTGGCATTTTATATATATTTATTTATATATTTTTAAATATGATTTCAAGAGTTAGGTTTACCTCGCAAACATAATTATTGTCTATGGATTTGTGTGTTGCCATGTGTTCTTTTAAATTATCCCTCGTTTTGAATGATGAATCACACTTGCGGCACTTAAATATATTCTCTGGTATTGCTGGTACATCACCATTCTCCTTTCCCGCGTGATAACGCATGTGTGCTTTGTACGATTTACGTAGAGGCAGGCACTGGTTACATATTGTACATTTATAACCTTGTCTTAATGCTTTACAAAAGTTTTTTTCGTGACTCGTCCGTAACCTTGGGGTTTTAAACTTTTTATCGCATCCAAAGCATTTGTACATACCATTTACTATTCCCTGACATTCTGAATTGTGGTCTGCAAACCTTTTACTGTTGTCAAATTGTTTGCAACAAACATGACAAATATTAATAGACTTTTTCGGCTTGTCAGTACTCTTCACTATCTTTGTTTTGTTAGTTCTTTTTTTTAAATTTGGAACTCCCCTAGCATCAGATACCTCAGATTTTATTTCTGATTTTATTTCTATTTTCACTTGCGTTATTGCCGGTGTAGTTTGGCAGTTGGCTTCAATTATTCGTTTCAGTTTACTGTCTACTTGTTTGCAATGTATTTTGAATGAATAGAATTTTTTCACGACTTCCCAACAATTTTCACAGATTTTGTTTGGATATTTGCCGACACATAAATCTAGATCGAAATCCAGATCAAGGCATTCGCGTATCATAGCTAGCACTTCCACTTTAATTTCATTTATAAGCACTGTGCTTGAGATTTCTCGAAAAGAATTCTTTTGCCAACAAAGTCTACAAACGTCACCTTGTAAGAAATATTCATATTTATATTGATCTAAACTATCTAATATTGGATTTAATTTAAATGCCATTAGCACTTATTTAAACACTATTTATGTTTGTAGATATCGTAATTTTTATGTTTACAACTAAACAAAAACACTACTCGCAGTTACCAACACATATTAATCACAAATGTGTCATTTGTCAAGTCAATTTACACTGACATTAGTGACGTTGACGTTAACTCTGTTTTTAATTGCACAGAGTACTTTTGTTTCATAATAAACATTTAATAAATTTAATAGAAATTAGATGTCACGTTACTACAAGTCCGATATTTATTATTAATTTTATGAGTAAAATAACTTTAAGTCACCAAACTATATAATTGAAAGAGCCTATAAGCAGCAGTTTTACCATAAAGACACCAAAATAATGTAGCTTTGTACTTAATGTTGGAATGAACATAAAATCTTGATGGTACCTCTTCAAAATATAACAGCTCTCATTATGCACTATTTTCTGTATAACTTTAAGCACAAACATAAGTGGTCTGTTGGCTTCAACTCATCAATGGCCCACTACTGAGGAGGCCTAGAGCGTCCTTCCACACGCTGCTCCTATTTGAATTGGTGGAGGGGTTAGTGGCCAACCTAAATCTCGGAAGTTTTTATCAAATTTATGCCACTAGCGGTCACCCATTTAAAAAACCAAGCCCGCTTTGTCGATCGGTTACAAACGTAACAATCCGCCAGGCAATGGACGCTTCAATTTCTGTTACTACTCAATTATTAAATTCAGAGCCATCTAGTGTTACGATGCACATATATCATAGTGCATTAAAAATTTATTATTGCGTTTCAAATCTAACTTCAATAAGCCTGATTACATACGTTCCTTAAATGTATACAATATTATGCCATTTATATACCAAATGATGTGCCTTATTTAGGCAGAAGCAACATGAACTTAGAAAGTTATTTTTGACATTAAGTATAAGTATTAATAGATAAAAAAAATATTTATTGTCATGCAAAATATTATCAATAATACTCAATATCATCTGTAACATTGCACAGAAGTAGAACAGCTAAATGCTGGTTACTTCTACAGATTCAATTAATGTTCTCAGACAACGTTTGATTCTGATCTTGAGATGTTGTATCCTTGTCGGCCTTGTGTTTCCGCGCTATATGTCGCTTAAGCTCCTTCTTCCGGGAATAGAGGGTGCCACAGATTGTACACTGATGGCTCTTGGTCGGCGCGTGCGCAGACTCTATGTGTTCCGCCAAACTCATCTTATAGCCGAATTTCTTGTCGCAAATCGCGCACTGGGAAAATAAAGAGATATAAATATTTTTATTGCCTTCTATACTTTCACTATAGTCCATTTTTATCATCAAAATAATGGTTAAACAATAAAGGTATTATGAGTACTTGAGTGCATTTAAAATGCTTAGTATCCATAACATATTAAACATACTTGAAACTGCTTAATCCCCAGATGTCTCCGGCGGTGTGCACGAAGATTAGAACTGGAGACGCAGCGCTGCGGACACAGATCACATTGGTACGGCCGCTCGCCAGTGTGCTTCCTACCGAACAAATCTCATGTCACTTTATTGATACTGTGACTAAGATTTACAGGAAGAACAAAATTATACACACAACAATAGAAGAGCTTCACAAAAAGTTAATACTACCAGTAATAACATTTATAACTTTGATCAATAATGCAACTACATGTGGAAATATTTCTTACTTTGTTGCTAATTCAACTAAGATGTTTAAATGTATATTCATGCAGACAGTATTTTGTGTTAAATTTCTATGTGAGGCGACATCTAGTCTATTATTACTCGAAGTAGAATAGTCAGTCCTAATATAATCCTTCCGTAAGACCCTACCACAGAGCAGTTGACTTTTAACGTCTATTAAGACAACTGATCTGCCAGCATTGGTATTCTAGGCTGCCCCAGTACCAGGGACTCCTTACTTTGGAGGCAGAGTTGCTAAAATCTAGGCTACAAATCCAATTGGTAGTGTTACTCAAACTTCAGACTATTTACCTCAAGTGAACATTTAGTGAGGACTTTTGAATGAATCGCAGCCCGCAGTACGTACAGATGTGACGCTTCAGTCCCTCATGGATCAACAGGTGCTTTTTGAGATAGTCATGTCGCAAGAACACATTCCCGCAGGTCTGTAATATGGTTAAATATATTGGTTAAACAGAGCAATTGTTATCTTAAAGTATAATTGTATATAGCCTTGTGTTGACTGTTTGTGTTAATCGTAAGTGATAAAGTAAGTAATGCAACCGCAGGTACTGTTGTCATAACAACTTCATGGATAGCCATCCAGCGTGGTAACAGGTGCTAATGTTAAAAATTCTTGATTGCATCTGTACTTCAGACGCAGAATTTGAAACATAAATTTGAGTTGACTTTACCTCACAAACATAATGATTATCTATGGATTTATGTGCTGCCATGTGTTCTTTTAAATTATCCTTTGTTTTGAATGACAATTCACATTTTCTACACTTAAAAATATTCTCAGATAGAGCTGGAGCAACATCGTTTTCTTTCCCTGCATGGTATCGCATATGAGCTTCATAAGACTTACGAAGAGGTAGAAATCTGTGACATATTGAACACTTGTAGCCCTCTTTTAATGCTTTACAAAAGTTTGTTTCGTGACTTGTTCGTGTTCTTGGGGTTTTAAACCTTTTATCGCACCCAAAGCATTTGTACATACCATTTTCTATTCCGTGGCATTCAGTATTGTGCTCAGTAAACTTTTTGTTACTATCAAACTCTGTGCAACATATATAACAGTAGTTTACAGATATTTTTGACTTTTCGTTATTCTTCACAACTTTTTTCTGAGATTTGTTTTTCAAATTAGGAATATCTGTACCATCAAAAACATCTACAGATACCTCATATTTTATTTCCTTTTTTAATGGAGTTTCTATTGGCGGCATTGTTCGGCAACTATCCTCAATTATTTGTCTCAATTTATTATCTGCTTCTTTGCAATATAATCTAAATGAATAGAATTTCTTCACAATTTCCCAACACTGTTCGCACACTTTATTTGGATGTTTGACGTCACATAGATCTAGACCCAGGCATTCGCGTATCACCGTCAACACCTCGACTTTAATTTCATTTAAAAGCACCGTATTACTCGCAATTTCTCGAAAAGAATTTCTTTGCCAACAAAGTCTACAAACGTCAGTTTGTAAAAAATATTCATAATTATAATCATTTGAATCGTCTGTTATAGCGTTAATTGCAAGCGCCATGACTTATCTCAAGTGGTTTACTTCACAATAATTCTACTTTAAAAGTGTACACCGTACGATAAAAAACCTTCTATGATCACGTTACGAAACCAAATGCCAAAATATAAACAAAAAATGACTATTTACCACCGTTTATCAATTTGACATACGTAACTTAACGTCATGTTTTGTCAAGTATGTGTTCGTTCAGGAAGAAAACTTTTTATGGTAAAAATTACCCTCTCTATTATAGTACTATCTAAGGAATAACAAGAACTAACTTATATAGTAAATCCTTTGAAACAAACACACACTAATCGATTTATTTTCTGATTGATGATATATTGTCCAGTATGCTTCGGAAGGCCAGTTATTAGCTTTCGGCTTTCGTTTTCGCAGTCATTATTAATGTCTGATTGTGTATAAAGACTTTTGAATATTGAATTGATCATGAATCCTTCCACCAAGCCACTTACCGCACTGAAGAGCTGTGGTAAAAAGTGCTGTAAACCTCCTCAGTCACGACACAAAAAAAGATTGAAACTTAATTTTCTTACAATATTTCGCAATAGGTTACCGAACGAAAGTAAAACTTCACTATTCCAAATACATTCGTTTCTATTCCATGTGGTCACGGCGTCAATTTTAAAAACTTATATCATTTTCAGAAATATGAATAGTTCGGTGGAATAAAACACAATTATGTCAGATGGTGAAAATCCTACAAAGATTTTTTATGATTGGTTTATATTTAGTCTGGATCGAAGTTGCACGAGGATAGGAGTTTGCAAATATGATGTGCTAGATTGATCGATAGTTTTGTTGTAATAATATCTCTGCATCTATAAAGTAGGAAAACAATTAAAATGCACAATTCCATTAAAAACTTTAATGACATTAACGTAATAATCTTACAGCTATACAGTAATTATTTGATTTTACACAACATGAAATGGGAACTTACAGATCATGAACACTATAGATTTAAAATAACCCGTAATAGAAATTAATCAAGAAATGCACATTTTACGGTGAAAATATTAAAATAGCAATACAAAAGGACCTATAAAAAGCATACATTTTAAGATACTTGCTAGGTCCTTATACAACAAAATGGACGTTTAATCTTTTGGATATATATATTTTTTAATTATTTTTATTCCCATTACAACAATCTACTATAAAAATCCATTCAACAAGGTATTCAAATCAAAATGTAGCCAAGCAATACTTTAAATGTTCTAACTATCTGAAATATCAATTTCATTTCATTTTTATAGCAAAAGATTTACATTGTTAAGCAACTCAAATTAATTTTTAATAAGTTAACAAAAGTAATCTAGGTATATATTTTTTCATTAAATTTTTATAAATGCCACCATTTTCCAAATCCAAAAATATTTATAAAAAACTAAAATTTAGTTTATTGTCAAACATTCTTTCTGCTATAAAAGTATCAATTTAAAAAATTAAATCTTTTAACCATTTTTCATTTGCATAAAAAAATATCCTAATATTTAAACTAAAAATTAAAAAGTTTACATATAAGACCATTATCAGAAAACCTCTAGTTTAAGATAGATAAAAAAAATTAAAAGGCATATCCTCTTATTACTAAAACTAACATTTTCAATTTCAGGTTCAAAACCTAAATGGCTCTTATTCTCCACCCCTATCTTCAATTATCTTAAAGAAAGCTTTCATATTGGCTGGTAAATCAAAACAATGTCTAGGAACAGATGAATCCTTTAACTCTATGCTTAGTGTTCATTCAATATGAATTTTTTCCCAAACAATTATGTATGGAAGCAATTCCAGATTGGATTTGCACTGAGAATTGTAAAATTGAGAATTGTTGTGTTCTTTCATTCAATGCTATGCTGTATACAGCTGTGGCTTGAGTGTGTTTATTAAAAAAATATATATAATATCAGTTTTACTGCAACTAATTCTAATTTTATAACTTTGACAAGTTTAGGGAAATAACGGACAATGCAATATTATCTATCATTGTAATGAAAAAACACCAGTTTGATTTCACAGTTTGTAATTATCCTTAAAATTTAAATGAAATGATTCACTCTTCCCCCGTTTCTTGGTGTTTATCTTTCTTTTTCTTTTTTTTCTTCTCTTTCCTAAGGGACTCATCAGCTTGAGTGACTTCTTCACCTTCCACTGGAGCCTCTCCCTCATCGCGTTTCTTTTTCTTCTTTTTCTTTTCGGACTTAGCTTCTACAGAGTTGTTGGGATCATCGGCATTGGCTGTGCTCGCTGTTCTCTTTCTACCGGTCTCTTCTGCTTCTTCATCTCCATTTTGTGCATTATTATCAGCACTCACTTTGTAGTCTACATAGCTGTTTAACCATTCTTTGGGTGTGTTCTCATTGGGCTTACCATGTTTGTCCAATTTACCTTGTTGGATAAGAATTTTTTTCTGTGAAGCTTTCGGTCCCAAGCCCCATTTCCTGGGGTATGTGTCTCTCTCCATGATAACTCTTTTGAGCTTAGCCGCCACACCATGATCGCATGATGCTATTGTAGATGTTGTCATCAACGCAACGGCTAATGCCACCGCTTCACCTTTAGTGGTGACAATTACTATTTCTTGATCCACTTCGATGCCATCCTCATACCTCAGTATACCCGGTACCAGGACTTTCGCACCATAACAAACAGCATTGACAGCACTGTCTTTAATGAAAATTCTTTTGTGGGCCGTGAGTAAACCTTCAAGAGGCTTAATAACTCTCCGAAGGTATGTTTCATCTTTGTGGTTCTCGTATGCCCATTGAGCATCAAGGATATCATGCATAGAGACCATCCCTTCTTTCTCTCCTTGTATTCCTGATCGAACACGGCGAAGTTCCACCATCTGGCCACCCACACCAAGCAGCAGACCCAAGTGTACACACATTGTACGGATGTAAGACCCAGCCTCGCAGCTCACCCAGAACACTCCTATGTTCCTCTCCTCATCGTAATCAAGCAGCTTACTGTCATACACAGTACGTACACGAAGTTGTCTCTTCACTGCAGATATTAGCGGAGGGCGTTGGAATAGAGCACCTCGCAGCTTCTCCAAGCCCTGTGTCACTTTTTGAATATTCTCCACAGCGGAATGCAAGTTAAACACAGCAACATACTCCTTACCGGCGTTCTGTTGAGATTTCACGAGCCTGGTGGCTCTATCGAGGCATACAATTAGGCAACCAGTGACTTTTGGGTCCAAGGTGCCAGAGTGACCGGTTTTTTCCAGTTTTAATATACGTTTTATCCACGAAACCACCTCGTGGGAGCTCGGGTTGCTTGGTTTGTCGACATTTATGAAACCACACTTGATGTATTCAGATATAGGACGCTTCAACGGAGAATTACCAAACGGTAGCGGCGTGTAGTGATTAGTGCGCACATTGAGTCTATCGAATCCTTTCAGTAGTAAAGGCCAGTACAGTGTATCCAGCTTGGAGACACTTTGTGTAGGCTCGATTTTGAAATCACCAATTTTCTGAAATGCGCCCAGGGAGACCCCATCTTTAACTTTCTTCCTTTTCTTTTCGAACACCTCGGTGCCGGGTTGTAATACTTCAGCCATTTGCAATGCTCGTTTATTTTATATTGAACACGAAAGAAGGTGTTTAAACTAATAGTTCAGAATGTTTGTTTGAAATTGAATAATGTTTTCTATTGCGTTTCACGATAAAATCAACACATGCGACCGCATGACGCAGTGTGTTGAGGTTAAGTTTAATTCAAAATTGAAATGTTGCTGGTGTAATCTGTATCTTTGTTTTGAAGTTTGTCTTTGGTCAATATTTTGGCACCGCGGATGATTCGGGCGTCGGACTGTAACGGCCCGGATGCTGTAATCGCAGATTTTTTAAAATTCTCTGTTATTAAACCAAAACCAACAATTTATTGTATTCAAGCAGTAATTTATTACCAATTTTTTTAAATAGTTTGGACCACCAAAACCTTTTCAGGGTTGAATAATAAGTTTTCAATCTACTATAATGTCTGCTTGAAAGTCTAAGGTCTCTATGGTCAATTGTTAACTTCAGATACTTCATTATTAAGTTTTAAGTATTGACTGTATGGCATAAGCTCAATAATGCCGTTAAATTATAAATAAAAAAAAAAGTTTTGAGAAGAGGTTATATTTATGTACACCGTATCTGTAAACAAATATTGCAACTATTTTTGGTAATTTCTGATATCTTCACACATTTTTAGTTAAATAAGAAATAAAAAAATGGCGGGAGTTCTTTTCGAAGATATATTTAATGTAAAGGACATGGACCCAGAAGGCAAGAAATTCGACCGAGTGAGTCGGCTACATTGTGAATCAGAATCGTTTAAAATGGACTTAATATTAGATATTAATTCTTGGATATACCCGATGGAGCTTGGAGACAAGTTTAGATTAGTTCTTGCGACTACTCTGAGAGAGAATGGATATCCCGATGGAGGGGAATGGAACCCATTAGAAACGGAGGGAAACCGCGCCGATAGTTTTGAATATGTCATGTCGGGAAAAGTTTATAGGTTAGTACTGTTTTATAATCCTGACGAACCTACGTATAGAAATTTATAATAATTATTATAATTATCGAATTTATCAATGTTACCTCAGTTTGTTAATGTAACGTCAAGTTATTAAATATCTAGGGAAAACGGAAGAAAATTGATGATCAGCTACGCTTTTAAAAAGCAGTTTATGTTTTGCATTATTAAGTGTCTAGCAGACGTATTTATAGGAACTGATTTCTCTAATGCTGTTTTAGACATGCACATTTTCTCTTTATAAATGTTTATATTTAGTAAAGTAAACATATGTAAACTAATACACCAATGGGGCTCACGGTGTAGAATGGGAAACACTTAAATAATACCCAAAACCCGAGTACAGTAATCTGTTAAATGTCTGTACTAGTTGGGAATTGACCTTGGTACTGTTTCTACGCATTCTAATATTGTAGGGCCATAAGATAGATGAATATGAAGTCTTCTGCATGAAGAATTATTTTATAATTGACAAGCCGATTGGTCTAGTGGTTAGTGAATCTGACTGTAGTGAATACTGAAGGTTGTGGGTTCGATTCCCATCCTGGTCAAGCTTTTCTGTGGCAAGGAGGATTGTTTTTGTGTGTAAATAGGGTATAAATATCTATATAAGAATGTATTTAAAATATATGTCTGTTTATCAGTTGTCTAATGACCATAGTACAAGCTAATGCCTAGTTTGTGGTCAGATGGCCGTGTGTGAGTTGACCAAAGATATTTGTCTATTATTCATTTTATTATTAACAAGCTGTTTGTATTTGTATATTTGTCCTTTATGGACTCTCTGAAATGGGAGGTGAAAGAGTACCTTTAAGAATGAATATCTTTAGCAACTTTGTGTAAAAAAAGATTGAAATCTGATAAAAGATATTTTTATTTAGAATAAGTTAATGTGGAGTGGAGATATCAGAACTATATTGATTGGATACATGGTTGATTTTATATAAACCTATTTTTAATCATGTTGTAGTAAAGTATGACATCAAAATATTATTCCAGGATAGAAGGTGATGAAGCAGCCATGGAGCCCGCATCACGTTTGGCTGCGTATGTCTCCTTTGGAGGACTCTTGATGAGGCTTCAGGGGGATGCGAACAATTTACACGGCTTTGAAGTTGACCAGCACATGTACTTGTTGATGAAGAAACTGGCATTTTAATTATAAGTCAAGTAATTTAAGTTGTATTATAATTTTATATGGACTGAGAACTATTTTGAACATTGGTGACTATAGAGTACCATAGTGAATTATGCAATTTTTATTGTATTGTCATGTCCTTGTGTATATCTGTATGTTGTATACAAGTGGCAGGGAACCTCAGTACTAAAAGACTATATGTTGCAGAGGTATATGTATTTATGACCGCTAAAAAGTGTTAGAATAAATCTTGAATAATATTTTAGGCCAATATTATTTTATCTTCCGCATTTTGTACTGAGGGATCAGTTGCTTAAAATCATAATGATTTCAATAGTAATTTTAACCAAATTTTGATTTGCTGATCCATATGCAAAATATGAAGTTAAAAAGTGATTATTTTTCTTCAGGTCATGTGTACTTACCTCTAACAGAATGGTACAGTATACTACTAGCGTTTTTGTGTAATGTTGTGGGCGGCAAATTGACCGGAAACATAAAAATATCCTGTAAATATTTAGTGACCGACCGAATGTTCGGTTTCAGTTACGGCCAATAAATCTTGTTTCGGCTAGACTTTCGGTTTTGGGCAGTTACAGACCCAAAATTCGGCCTCTGCGAAACCACTCCCGAGTAAGGCAATTCTTTCATTATATAGTCCTAAAACAAGATCTCAGTAAATAAAAAATGTATTGGGGCGACTTGAATACATACCTCAATTCCCAGCTAAGCTCGCTCGATACCGCTTGCGGGTTTGGCCGCATTTTTTGTGAATGTTTGCTTTTTATTTTAAATTACATCTTAAGAAATAAATACATCAGATTTAAAATTAATTTTGTGCTTTCATTAGAAAATTTAAAAAATTAATTTAGTGTTTTTATAAAAGACCAAATCCGAAGGTTCGGTTTCGGTTACGGCTAGAAATCCGGTTTCGATCGGTCACTAAAATATTTATGTATTTTTATCGCAACTACAATGCAAGGTAACTATGATTGAAAGGAACAAGGTATTTTATGAGGCTTACCCTGTGAGGAATTTGGGGAATTCTCTTGAAATGAATATTAAAATACCTAAGTAAGAGAGAGGCAAAATTTACATCCAGGCGACTGGCTGACATCTACGCTACGCTGCTACTAAATATTAGTAGTAACCCATTCGAATTGAATAAAGACTTCTCCCTGTAGCATGTCTTATTTGCTAGAACCTATTAATAGCCCACTACTGAGCACAGGTCTCATGATGATGAAGCCTACAGTATCCACCATTCTGCTTTAGTACGGATTGCTAAAAATTATAGACGTAAAAGCCAGTTATAAACCAAATAATGTCTTTGTTTTGTATTATTAGTGTACTACAGCGCCATCTCTGATGATGTTAGTATGAGTTGAGAGTTACATCGTTCAGGTTATTAAACAATACTGTTTTAAAATATGGCGGTAAGGCCCTTGTTCTATTTTCTTATTTGAAAATAACATATTTACTATTCAATAAATGTTATAAATAGTGTTTATTTTTTATTTCGTTATCTGAGAATTGCTTCAACCCTGTAAGGGCCTATTGGTGATTCTCGTCACGAGGTCTACAGCATATTCCAGCCCAAATGTTAGAAGTATATAGTACTCATTGGCCTCTGACAAGACTGACGGAATCGCGAAAGCGTTTAAAAAAATGTTCCCACTAGCAGTCACCCATACTTTATCTCATGTTACAATCTAACTCAAAATGTTGGTAATAAGCGGAAAAAAATGCGGCGCGACACATGATAGGTCATTTAAAATGTGGGCTGGTGTTTCGTTTAGTTCGCCTCAAATAGCCAACATATGTAAACATATTCCACAATGATAAATGTATATTCAAATTATTACAGCCAATTGGTACAAATAGGGTATAATAAAGTTGTATAATAGGGTATAATTAAATGTTTTTTTAAACTTTTTAGTTTAGTACGTTGGTAATTCAATGAAAACAACTTTACAGACACGGGCAGTATTTTGTTAAATTTATGTGGGGAGTGACATATAGTGTCAGTAGCAGGTAACTTGTTATTAATGTTAGCGCCATCTGTTAGTGCTTTAACTACTTGTTTATACAGCGTCATCTTGTAGAGAGTAGTGCAAAAATTTTTTTTCGCTAGATGGCAGCAATTTAAATAATTCGGAGAAATATATTTGCTTCGGCTTTTTACCTTTAGATGACAGTCATGGTAACAAAATACTATTACAGCGTCAAAGCGTTTCACTTTCGATACTTTTACTTATGGGGTGCAATGTTTTACAGATTTTTAAATCAGGATTGATATGAAGTAATTTGTTGTGTGACAGTAGGCTCTTAATGTAGATTCATCTCATAGGCACTGCGAACACTTATATTTATAGCAGGAATATATGGAAAAATTACCATAAAAACCGAAAAAACAAGGAATTTGGAGAAAACACTGTTTTTATATACTCCTAACGCAATTTTTACATACTCCTAAAATTGTTGGTTTTTGTAAGGTTAAAGTTACCCAAATATAAAATTTAGTCTATACAAAAAAAATATAAACGTACAACTTTGGAGTATTATTTTTCCGCAACTACATCCACGTAGTAAACCCCCTTCTTTAACCCCCAGCCCCCTTTCCACCTTCCACAGCCAACAACCTATCTAGTGTATAAATAGAAATTGTTATGCTTATATAATTTGCGTCTCGCCTCTCCAAGTGAGGCTTCGACCTCAGATGAAGATTTAGAGGCCGGACAGCCAAAACAAACCTGAGGTAGTGTTTAGTGGGTAGGCACCTAGGACTATCGTGAGTCCCACATAACCGACATAACCAGCTGTGTTGGTAAGCATGAGCACTCACCACCTCCCTTCCGCGTTTCTTCGGAGGGTAGTCCTTTCTCTTTGTCTGGAAAAAACCATTCAAGCCAGCAAAAAACCAAATCAAAATAAACCACTTATATGATAATGACGAACTTCCATCCGCTATTTCAACTCCAAGCATTTTTTGCGAAAAAAGTACCCCACATTTTTCCTCAAGTCCTATTCTCTATACCAAATTTCATCATAATCAGTTCAGTAGTTTAATCGTGAAAAGGTAACAGCCGGATAGACAGAGTTCCTTTTATAACTAGGGTCCGCCTGTGGTTTCGTCCGCATTGTATGTCCTTAATAACTAGCCCATGTGTTATTCCAGACTATAATCTATCTCTTAACCAAATTTCATCCAGATCGGTTCAGTAGCTTTTTCGCAAAAGAATAACAAATTACATGTATGTGTAATTACAATTATGTATTTACAATATTAGGTAATAGGATATTTGCAAAACCATATATTTACGATATCTTCCCACTAAAACTACCGAACTATTCGAGTATTGTGTCATCACATCGAAACGGCGTCGAATTACAGCCGTGGGCAGAGTATAAACACTACGCTCCGCGCCATGTCGCAGCGGTAGGTCTGCACCATATTGTATTCCCACCAGAGGTCCGTGGAGTATGATCCGCAAGTTAGAACAATATGGACAACGCTCCAATTATTATGTTCCCTGTGGCTGGCGTGTGCAGGTCACACGAAAAAAGTAATGAAATCAAATTAGATTCAAATTCTAATTGGAATTTTTACTGCATAAAATTGGCAAGTTTTTATGGAAAATATTGCAGATTGAATTTGCACCGAGTATGGTTATCATACGCCAGAAAAATGGCAGTTTGTCTTTTCTTTTTTATTAACGCATTGATACTTCTTTTAGTCGTTTTCTTCAGAAACTTTGGAACAATATTGTATAATTCTAGCATAGCCGATGATTTCTAAGATAGGAATTGTCTACTGAGACATTAGGGAATACCGCGGGATTGGTTATGAATTTTAAATCCGTAAGAAAGAAAGAAAGAAACATATTTTAAATAAAATGAACACAGTTCTACAATACCCATAGCGAAATGGACGAAACACTCAGCTTGTGTCACGGAACGGCTACGAACCACGGCTGCTGGTTTTCAGCGCTGCCCTGTAGTTAAACAATTTTAAGGTATCTTAATAAGAATGTATGAATCACCTGATGTTCATTACGTACTCGTTCCTATCATGAAAAAAGAAATTGACTTTGACTTTGACACAACAACTGTCACATTAGAGGCTTCGGGTCGCACAATCTGCCACGTCGCGTCTGCCACGTTGGGCAAAAGCGAACTTCACAAGTCTTCGAGAACTGTATAGGGAACTTTGAGTAGAGCTGGTTTCCTCACGATGTTTTCCTTCACCAAAGTGTTGAATAACTTGTAATGCACATAACTTTTTTAAAACGTCCCGTTCGTTGTTTGTTTGTTACGAACGTCCGTAGTGTTACTGGTACCTAGTGTAATGTTGACAGGTAATCGACAGTTTATGCTAGTTCTGCTACCAGCCACTCAGCGGGCGCTTCTATATAATCCGCAGTTTTCTTAACTGCTAAATAAACTAAATATATTTCAAACTCAAAGGTGACTGACTGACATAGTGATCTATCAACGCACAGCCCAAACCACTGGAGGGATCGGGCTGAAATTTGGCATGCAGGTAGATGTTGTGACGTAGGCATCCGCTGAGAAAGGATTTTGATAAATTCCACCCCCAAGGGGATAAAATAGGGGATGAAAGTTTGTATGAAACTTTGTTAATTTTAAACCGATCGGGCTGAGACTTTGCATGTATTTAGCTACTATGACGTAGGCATCCCCTATGAAAGGATTTTGATAAATTCCACCCCATCATTAATAATAATGCCTCTTAACGCGAGCGAAGCCGCGGGCAAAAGCTAGTTTTTTTTATATAACTACATATTCAGAACTTTTTACTGAGTGGACTGGTTTTGAACTTTTTTTGGATCGAAAGCTGGTGCTTGCGATTGCTTTTTTAAGCGACCTCAGACGAGTAGTTATGGTGTTTACTAGATTAATAATAGGTCTTTTCTAAATTAATGTGCTTTATCATGTAAGACCACATGACCTGCTTACCATCAGGCAGGATCCCGGACAAGCATTAATTTATAGAAGATAAAAAAAAGTTATTGTTTGTTGCAACGCACATATTTTTCAGCACCTTGTATATCTGTATTTCTGTACTAAAGTTATTAAACTTAACTCTGCAAGACAGGCTATTATGCTGTACCGTATATAGAGTATATATAAAGTATATATAGTATATATAAAGTTCGACTATTATGCTGTACCGTACTAAAATAATACATTAAACTTAGCACCGGGAGGTCGGGACATCAAAATGTAATCCGTTCATAACTCGACGGCTTGTTCCGATCGTAACTGATCTGAAAAATAAGTAACAGTGAGCGGAGTCGGTAGGACGCGTCATTAGTAATGGCAAAAATTGCATGAGCGCTTCCGTGCTTCGGAGGGCACGTAATACCATCGGTTCTTGTTGTTATCGTTAGATAGCAATCGTTAAACTAAGTAGGATGGGACGTCTCGAGCGACATATCCAAAATACAAAAGTTACCGACATATACAAAAGTTTCGACAAAGAAATGATCACTAGCCTACCCACCAACCCGCACTATGGCACCCAGTAAGCCTCCTCAGGAGCTCATGTTCAGTAGTAGGCTATTAATGGGTAATCATATGTCGAAGGTTTCAGGCGGCATAAAAAAATGCCGACACTTTAATTGGTCACTAATTCCACTATCAATTAGTGATGGGACAGCGTGGAGCGAGGCGTCCTCAGTATGAGGAAGGACCTGTGCTCAGTATTGGGTCATTAATAGATGGACTTTATGCAATTTATAGATATTTATGTACAATTAACAATCAGCTGTTTTGTTAACTGCTGAACTAGTGACTTTACCAGGTGTAGACAATCTGAAATATACATTACTAATGTCTTAGCCGTAATAACGTCTACGTAACCCCCCCCCCCCCTTTGACTCTCACCCCT
>DWJZ01003387.1:0-17184 GCA_018249125.1 Asbolis capucinus
TATCTGATCACCATAGCACAAGCTAACGCTTAATTTGGGGTCAGATGGCCGTGTGTGAATTGTCCAAAGATATTTATAAAAAAAAAATTATCTCAACCCATCACTGGCCACTATTGGGCACGGGTCTCTTCTTTGAATGGTAAAGGCCATAGTCCACCACGCTGGACATGTCCGGAATGGCAGACTTCACAGACCTTCGAGTTTTCCTTCAACGTTATAGCGAGTGACATTTAATGCTTAACGCACATGACTTTGAAAAGATAGAAGTGCGCGCCCTGGGATTCGAACCCGGACTCCCCGAGTAGGAGGCCGATTAATTCTTAACATGACATAACTGTAAGAGACATATGGCGTCACAGACTTATTAGTAGATATTGATGTCCTCTATAAAACTGCAGTACATCAATTCGCTCTATTATCATTAATTTAAAGTTTTTTACACACTTTGGGTTACATTCTCGAAGTTTTTATACTGATCCCTGATGTTTTTGAAAATATTGCATAGTCTATATTTATTTGGAAGAATGTAGGAATATAATTCATATATATAACAAACAAACAAACAAGTAATAAAATCTTACCTCTTTATATTATATTATAATATATGTAGATAGAGATTATGTACCCTAATCATAGCCAGGTCTGGTAATGATCGCCCGTATTCTCGGCTAATTGGCCTATAAAGAAAGCTGAATTCATATTAACCAGGCCGCTATACCGTCACTGAACCTGACACGTTCTACTAAAGATAGTACTAGGTAGGTTTTGTAAGACGAAGGCAGTATGTTAACCTCGCTTGTTAAACATTATTACTTAATCTTTTGTGAAATCACCAAATTTATATTTATTGAGGACTCTTTGGCAAAGGGTAGATGTCCCGCCAGGCGAGTTATGATGCCTGGGGAGCGGCCGAGCTCTGGCAGTTGTTGGTCGGAACTTGTATATATGCTAATGATGTACAAAACTCCGATAGCGTGATTCAAGTTTCGTGACGTCATAGTGTGACGTGTTGTGCGATGTTGCCGCAACTCAAATTGCACCAATAATTGGCCCTACTGCCTGTTTCCAATGTTTTCAAAAGGGACATGCATACGCAAAGAATTTTTAAAGTCTTTGTTTGAGTTTTTCCATTACAAATTTAATTCGTCTCCCTGTCCTTCGCCCTGTCTACCTATGTTAATAATATTAGTTATAAGTTGCTGGTGACAGGTCTCCACAATATGTCAGTTCGTCAAAATACTAATGTACTTACCTATTGAAAAAAATTAATAGGTATAAAAAATGTCATAAGTACATGTTCAGTCTTATCTAAAAATGGAACCAGAATATTTAATTAACACTTCGCTTCCGATCCTACAAAAGAAGTGAAATTAATTTCCAGAGAGAAGTCAAACAATCAGTTGTCTCTAGTGTTGGCTATTACGAGAGCCGCCATTCTGATAAGATTGCCATGACAAAGACTAAGAAATAAAAGGCGAGGAGATTGAAAAATCGAATATCAGAAAGTGGACGCCGTGAATATTACTAACGGATTTTAATTGCCATTTGTCAAAGCGAATGAATGGGGGTCATAAATTTGGCCGCAGACATGTCAAAATATACGATTTTCTTTCATTGAATCGAGTATTCAATAATGCAGGAGCCGTGGTCCCCGCTGTAAATCACTAGCGCCGTCTATTTGCACCGCTTCTCACCGTGCCGGGAAGATCACTCCCAGCCCTCCCTGTACATCCGTTTTAGTGATTTGATTAAAACAATTTATCTCTTCAACAGTATAAAATTTTGTCTTTCCTGCTTATTAATTCAGCCTAAAATTTTTGATTACCCAACTCCGTTTGAAGACCAAATAACAAACAGAGAGGTAACTTGATGAAAATTTGCTATCGTTGACTCGGAACACTTCACATCTGGAAAATCGAGTCCTTCTATCTTTTTACGACAAAATTTGTATTTAAAATGTAAAATCACTACTATTTTATGTAGACTCTAACCAGTTAATTCACCTGATGGCTTTTAAATACACCTTATTGGATACAGTGGTTTGTATTTCTATTATGATATAAATGATAGATCGAATAGTTACTACGAGTTGTCTTTATTACAAAATCGGCAAAACATTCCGAATGGGTTCTTCGGTTACTTAGTTTCGGTGGTTTTACAATTACATAATATTTTGTATACATTTATAAGCATTCTGAAATGTTTTACATTTTTATTGCTATACGAGTATTTTAGTAAAATTCGATCCGATCAACTATAAAAGTGGCCTAAAATGCTAATGATTAAGTAGTCACAGAAACTACATATATAAATCTATCTTTGTCTACTATAAGCAGAGTGACCTCACAACTCGAGGTAAATTAAGAAAAGGCACATAATATGCTGAAAAATTTATTAAACATTCCTCGACAGAAAGACGTAGCAAGCGAGAGACAATTTTGTAATATCGAATTATTGGATTTGTTCCATTTTCGACTCAATGTTTATAAAAATATGTAACGATATTTTTCGATGCCATTAGCTGATTCCAATGATTTCCGAGGACGACCCATAAGTATCTTTGAGGTTAAACTACAGTGTCCTTTACGACCGACCTCGTCGCAAAGGGATCCTAAAAATAGCGGACGATAGCAGGGTTGATGGAGATGACACGCGGAATGTTCAAGACTGCTATTACGCCGGGACATTGGTAATCTTTTAGCTTGCTTTTAGGTATTTTTGGTGAGTATTGCTTTGTCATACATGGCTAATATAATTAGGGCGTAGATTAAAATAATTATAAAAACTTATACATCAATTCATTTAGCTTCAACATCAATATTGAGTTTTGGTTTTAAAATAACTGAGGATACCTCGTCCACTATAGTCCATCACGGTGCTCCAATTATCCAACCCAAGCGTCCTATTTAACGATAATGGACGTTTTATCACTATGGTACGTCACTAGGATAAGCTGCATCTAAAACCAAATTGATTTTCATAGTAAATATTTAATTAAACTCTTCTAAGATTCTTTGCCGTAAGGTATTATGACGTAGAATCAATTGATAGAGATTCAACTCAACTAATTTCAATCAGTTTGTCGTTCAAACTGTCGGGATTTCAGATCAAATATTTGCCTTTCATAAAATGTCTGTGAAAGACAGGCATACTACCAAAATAATGTCATTTTATTTTTGTTTAATAATAATGGGGTTCTGATACTATGTTCTTTATTGAGATTTATTTGAAATTGTTTTATTGATGACTCATTGAAAACAACGGGAATAAGATGAAGGAATGTTTTTACAATAATAACACAAAATGAAAATAGGTCAATTCGTCTTGTAATTTAAGGGTTCAGTGGATTCAATTTATTTTTTGATTCATAATTATTGTACTTATTTCAATGTATAAAGGCAAACAATGTAGCCAGTTTTTTGCTGATTGTTCGATTGGAAAGGCTTTCGTATAGTATGAATTTATATGACAGCATTTTCATATATACATATCTTTCAGCAATATCCATTTTATTAACATAATATAACTTGAATACTTATTAGAGGTCCTTTATAAATAAACTCAGAATAATTATTTTTTTTTTGACATCTAGCTTCAACCCTTTGATGACCCACTACTGAGCACGGGTCTTTCCTCATACTAAGCATACTCCACCACGCTGCTCCAATGCGGATTGGTGGAGGGATTAGTGGCTATCTCAAGTGTCGGAAGTCTTAAGCCACATAAATGCCTCCGACATGACTTAACGATTGCAATCTAACGATAACAACCGTGTCCGAAAGCTTTACGTGCCGTCCGAAGCACGGACGCGCTTATGAACTTTTATACGACTAACGGTCACCTATCCTCCTCCTGACCGCGCCCGCTTTTACTTAACTTCTTTCGATCGAAACAAGCCGCCGGGCTAGGAACGCAAAATTAAAATAAATGTATTGAAATGTTGACAAGTACAGAGAGGGTGAATTTTAGGAAAATCTTTTAGATCAAAGAACTTAAGATTAAATGAAACGCGTGTCTTGAAAATGTATTTAAACGTACTCTTGGTAATTATGACAACAAGACAAGTTCAAATAAATACATTGAAATCTTACTGAGGCCCAGTTTTACTTATACATCGCGCGAATTTCGATCCACCTATTTTAATTAAATTAATACAAGATCGAGAATAAGTAAACGCCTTTGAGATTTTCAACGAAATCCGTCAGGCAATTGCAAATAACGAAACTATTAAGGAAGATAAGCCTGATCTAAAAATAAGGGATCGGCCTCCTTGCGTTACAAATTGGACAACGAACAAAGTTCATCCTGATTCTGAAAGAGTCGGAGATTCATCTATCACAATTTATCCAAGTCCAAGCAGACAATAAAAGATTGTCTCGAGTTCATTACAAAAGTATTGGAGCGTTGCGGACTAGCAGCCGCTCGCTACGGTTAGTTAACTCTGCTACGACTCCGTCTGGCGACCCATCCGGATGAATTTAGGACCGCCTTCTGCCATTCAAAATTCATGGACAATAAGGGAGGAGTATAACGCTTTTATATTTTCTTATTTGCATTACAATGTTGCTACTGTTTTTTCATCTTGTGCGGATACTTGATGTGTTGTAATCTCCTTGGAGCGTTACGGCGTTGTTCTTCGCTGGAACGTAAACAAAACTCTCTTGTTCTTCGCAAGGTAACTTGCTGCGTTGTTTTAGACAAGGTATTTTGTAGTGCCTTACTAACGTTTTCTGTAAGCTTTGTAAGATACGAGTATGTTGTCTAATGTGAAGTTTGTCAGAACAGATGTTTATAAATATCTATACATATAAGTAAGTCGTGTTAGTTACACCACTTGTAACTCAAGGACGGCTGGCAATTTTAATTATTGTTGTGTTTTTTTTTGTAATCGTTCGAGAAAAGATTTAATTTAATAAAATATGATGTCAATTAATTGAAAAACTATCATTAGTAAATATCATTTTACCAATCAAATTACAACAAACAGTTCGTAATATCAAATAGGATTAGTTCACAAATTAGATATTTAGCAAGGAAGAAGATGAACTATGGAATTTTAAAAGGCCAATAGTATGTTTATTCAATTGTTCGACATTTAGTATACCTTTATTTTATTAAAATTTAGTTTTTTAACAATGATTTCTATTTATTACACCCTGAAGCTGTTTTCACAACTTTTTTTAAAGAATCTTATACCTTAGAAGGATGATAATTTACAATTTGCAAATTCAAATGTGAGGGCGCTACGGCAAAAAGGCTTAGATAGACCTCCTTAGTTATAAAGACTCGTGCTCAGTGGTAGGTACATTATTTGAACTCTAGATAATTTCTGGGTCTCAAGTTTTGTTAATTTCTCAAACTTACAGGTTACATAACATTTTCTGTATTTTAACTTAACATTTTAATTAAGTACCGTTATATAACTCTTCACTTCACTTCTAGTATCTAGATGTTTCTCGTGATTAAGTCCGTGTGGTACAGTTACCACCCTCTACCGTCCGTCCTACATACAATCAACATCACATCTAGTGCATACAAAGTTCTACCTTCGATAACGAACTTTCATACAAACTCCACCTATTTTGACTTATTCTAGCCACTCATTCTCGCCTTTGTCAAGTTATATTCTACCCAAAGGTAGATTTTGGTGTAGATTTGATCAGAATCGATTTTGATGTAATTTACAGGTCAAATTATTGAATCTGTACGGTAGTTTGGATGCGAAAAGGTGACAAACAGACATACAAGTTGACCTGTTAGTGAATCTGATCGCTACACCGAAGGTTGTGAGTTAGATTCTCACCCAGGTCAAACTTTTCTGTGATGAGCAGGAATGTTTCTTCTGTTTGTCTGAGTATAAATGAGTTTGTATTTATAAGTATATATGTACGTTAATCAGTTATCTGATCACCATATTACAAGCTAATGCTTAGTTTGGGATCATATGGCCGTGTGTGAGTTGTTCAAAGATATTTATAAATAGAGTTAGAGTTACTAATTTATAAAATGTTAGGAAGGATTTTATTTTAACATGATCGTTTTAATTAACTTTATATAACTCTTCAAGAAATATATGAAAAGAAAAAATTTAATCACAGAAAATATTCGCAAAGATGAAAGACCTTTTCACATTTTTGGATCCTATTCTTCAGTCAAGCACGAAAATGTTTGACGCACGTATTCATCGCTGCTATTAATACATATACATATTTCTTTCTTTACGCTTTTAGATATTGGAGAATTAATCTTAGGAAACAATTTTAAAACTTACCTTGCGTCCTTAAAAAACTTATAGGAAAAACGATTAATTAGGTTAGTTCAACAGGTTATCGAGCGATTTATGTAACAATTAACGACTCTGAGTGGCAATAAAAGTCCCAACTTTACCGTACCGAAGTTGTAGGCAGTATTTAGCAAATAAAACTTTCTTTAACATCTTGTAGTTAAGTCGATATTTACACTGTAAGTTCGTCGAGGGGACACAGGTTCAATTCCGTGGTAGAGCAGAATATATTTGCGTGGCAGATAAACGTTTGTTTTACGGTCATTGATGTTATTTGTGATATTCGTAAGTTTGTATTATTACTGGAGAAATGTCTCCGGTGTCTAATATTTTTATATTGTTATTTAATGTGTTTCCATTGTTATTTGTACGTAAATGAATCATTTTCTGACAGGCCGGTTGACAACCTGATTGCTGCACCGAAGGTTGTGGGTTCGATTTCCACCCAGGTCGAACTTTTCTGTGATGAGCAGGAATGTTCATTCTATCTGTCTGGGTGTAAAAAATTCTATATAAGTATGTATTTCAATGTATGTATATTTATCAGTTGTCTGATCACCATATTACAAGTTAACGTTTAGTTGGGATCAGATGACCGTGTGTCAGTTGTCAAAAGGTATTTATTTAAGTAATTTTTGCACTATTTGAATGTTCAGAAACCTTCGTGGTACTCCGTCTGAGTAATTTTCGTAGAAATAGGTACAAAGCTTTTGTTTCACGTATTAATATATTGATTTAACCGACCTCATAGTAACCAAAAAGGCAGGTGCAGTCAATGGTCACGATTTAATTTTCTGCTATGGACAGAGCTCGTTAACAAGGTTATTTTGGCGAATACAAATTGATGTTAGCAAAAGCTTTGTACAGTTTGATGGGAAAAGCAATTTGTTTAAGCGATAAGCATTCATACATTTCTGTGGTTTGTCAGTCAGTGTCTACGTGAGGTTAATTGAAAAAAAATCTTCCCAATTGCCTCCAGGAAGTGGAGCTAAAGATATACTGGGAAGGTCAAGAAACCATCCATCAGCCTTTGGACGTGTACTGCTGGACTTGTATCTCCAAACTTATTATGCCCTGACTGGTACTGATTGTTCTGAATCCAGCTGTCTTTTAAATCCAGCGGATGCCCGCTGTCTTCTTCAGGTCCCGGTCAAGGGCGCCCTGTGCTCCTGTGTCTACAATACTAACTCTAATCCCATTAAAGTGTCAGAGGACAAGCGAATGAAGTCAAAATTTTGTTTAGTCACCAACCCCTCCATTCTCAATATTTTGCTCTCAAAAGACGCTGTGCTTGTAAGGTACTACCATGGTCGACTGACAATCATAAGCGACACTGACAACTTTCATAAATAAGATAATTTGACTATTTCCATAACTAAATATGGCAATAGGTATCCACTTTATCCCGAAACATACTCCATAATAAGAATACAGTAACAAGTCAACCACAAAATAAATACTGGGGAGCGGTACCAACAAAATACTATGATTAAAGCAAATGTCGACACAAATCCCAAACAAAATCCGATATATATAAGATGTCGCCCGTCAGATGAGATCAGATAAGTCCAGCTTGTTTCGGACTACAGGCTGTCACAATCTGGAGTATCGGAACAGCTCAAATCTTGTTAAAATCTGAAGATAGGATTAGTAATTCCTGTGTAAACAAGGACTGTGTTATCCAGTGATCAGATGGCAGTGTTGAAGACGTATTATACATCATGCATGAGGTTTCGCCTGATACCGCTTTGGCTACAGAATACTTAACTTATTCCCCTAAATTCTATACATAAAGAAAAAATACTGTATTTTCATCTATAAGTGTTGGTGCTGATATTTTGTGATCGGGTTTATGAAAAACAACAAATTGTTAAAATACTACCGCAGTATTCCTTAACATTTCTTATACGTAGAGTTAAGTAGAAAAAAGTTAATGCTTGGCATCGATCCCACCTGATGGAAAGCGGCGATGATATCTAAGATGTTGGGCGCGTTAACTTAGTAAATGCCTATTCACTGTTCTCTTGAAGACTGCAAAAACACGTCGTGAGGACATCATGGCAATATTGGCGGCCACGGGCACAAAATTTGTGTTGTCCACTAACCTCCAATCCACTTTGGAGTAGCGCGGAAGGAGTATGCTGAAGCTGCTCATAAGCTCAATAGGTAGACGCAATTCAATAATTGACATCATTTATTACAGTTATTAAAATGTGTTCGATTTACTAACGACACAAAATGTGGTTTAAACGGTATTATTTTAAATTGCATGTTCACATATTACGTATCAGTATAATTCAAAATGTAACAATGCTTTTGGTGAAGTTTATAATGTACATAAATCCGAAGATTTTCGTTTTAATCACCGGAGCTCTTGCGGCGGACTTTTAATAGCCCTCTAAATGCTTCCAGCCGAGATAGAAAGCTGAGGTTTGCTTGTAATTTACTCCTCATCCGGATCTCGGAAAATATGGCCCAAATTGTTAAATCCCCTTTTAACAGTTTTCGAATGTCGGCTATTTATGTACCTTACGTTTAACATAATGATTACGTATGAAAATAGTGTTTCGTAGAATTCGAAAGAGGTATGATGTAGATTAGGAACAGATGGCGATCTAAAAGTTTTATTAGAGAGGTTCGGGTGTTTTGAATCCTTTTTTAATATCATAATCGTGTAGTCTGTGTCTCTGACTGTGATGTATATGTGGTAAAACGTTGTAGCTTCCTGAGTATATTGTTTAATATTTGACAGGCCAGTTGGTCTAGTGGTTATTGAACCTGACTGCTACACCGAAGGTCATGTTTTCGATTCCCATCCAGGTCAAACTTTTCTGTGATGAGCAGGAATGTTTTTTCTGTGTGTCTGGGTCTAAATATCTGTATAAGTATGTAATGAATAATATATGTGTATGTTCCTCAGTTGTCTGGTCATCATAGTACAAGCTAACGTTAGTTTGAGGTCAGATGGCCATGTGTGAGTTGTCCAAAGATATTAATTTATATAAGTTTTTTTGTGGAAAAGTTAAAATTATAAACTGCGACAAAACTTTTAATGCTCAAATCAAAATCTCAACGTCCTTGGATTCGCCATTAACTCTTCCATCTAAACGAACAAATGTGGTGGAGTCTTATATAGGTCTCCTCAGTTTAAACACAGGACGTACCACGTACCGAAGTTGAAACCAACTACCAAAGACCAGGCGAAATATTCACAGAACTCTTGTTTAATATTTCTATGAAAAAGAAAGAAAAGCACTAAATTCAGAACGTGAATCGAGGAAAAGTTAATCGGAAATAAATCAAGCTAAAAAAACATAAGGACGGAGTCCCTAAATCAAGTAGATGGTGCATAGGGCCCATTTAAATTCAAGCGAGAAGTGTGAAGGAGAGTTATGGTGATTTATGACGAGTGTCGGGTATGCCTTTGAAAGTTTAAATATAAAGAGGGAGTTCTGTTTGGTACCATCTAATGAGTCAAATGAGGAACTTTACCCTCAAAATTTTACGAATATGTTTGTTTCTTTACGTCTATACATGTGCATCATAACTTCCTCCTCTCTCCATTGATGGACCGACTTGGAGCAGCGTGGTAGAATATGCTATAGGCCTCCTCGGTATGAGAAGAGACCAGCTCAGTAGCGTGCCATTAATGAGTTGAAGCTACTGTTTGGTTCCATCTAATGAGTTGTATGCGGAACTTTGCGTCCCACTCTCATTACGCTCAACTTTTCTGCGAATATGTTTATATTTCTTTGCGCCTATTCATGTGCTACAAACTCGTTTTCCGCGCAGCCTCGTCCCGATTCCGGGCCTAGTTTACTTATCTATTCATTTTGCGGTTTATTATGATTCCCATGTGATTCTCCACAACTTTCTGTTGTTGCCAAGGACGGGAGAGGAAAAAGGTAAAATTTCTGCGTATATTTATCGGGTCTTGCAATATCATACATATTCAAGGTAAGCTGATTATATTTTACTTGTACATATATTAGCGTAGTTGATATAATGACATTATTATAATAATACAATTTAAATGCTCACTTTCAGATGGCTCAAGACCGATCAGAGTGGCATAAACGGGGAGAGGCCAATGTCTAACAGTGGACGTTGAAAGGCTGATGGATGGATACGGTCCTGGAGTGGATATGGATAGGCCAATATAATATATAGTACATCAAAAACGTATTTAAAATACTAGTCGAAGTCACATTCATATAATATGCTCAAAAATAAATGAAAAGATAAAAGAAGCACCAGCTTTTAAACAAACAAAGAATAATGAAAATTTGTTCACCCAGAAAAAATGTATAGGGTAACATTTACAAAAATGTGAACCAAATTGAGAATCTCCTTTTTTGAAACTGGTAAATAATCCTCGTAGTCGGAAAGTAGGTACTATTACACTAAAAATCCTCGTAGTTGGAAAGTAGTTACAATTACACTAAAAATCCTCGCAGTAAGAAAATGGGTACTTTACACTAAAAACCTCGCAATAGGAAAGTAGTTACTATGATACTAAAAATCCTCGTAGTCTGAAATTAAAACGATTGCACTAAAAATCCTCGTAGTAGGAAAGTAGGTCCTACTACATTAAAAATCCTCGTAGTCGGAAAGTAGGTACTATTACACTAAGCATCCTCGTAGAAGGAATGTAGGTACTATTACACAAAAAGTCCTCGTTGTAGGAAAATTGGTACTATTACACTAAAAATCCTCGTAGTAGGAAAGTAGGTACTATTACACTAAAAATCCTCGTAGAAGGAATGTAGGTACTATTACACAAAAAGTCCTCGTAGTAGGAAAGTAGGTACTACCACATTAAAAATCTTCGTAGTAGGAAAGTAGGTACTATTACACTAAAAATCCTCGTAGTAGGAAAGTACCTGAACCAATCTTTATGAAGGTAAGCAATAATAATTTAAGGAAATTTTATGTATGTATTATTTCATAAATCTTTGATTTTATATCACCAAAATCGTAAAGTGAAATATGCCTACTATACGGATAGGGCCGTACTCGAGCTAAACTGTAATAAAATGTTCGTAAAGCGGATTTACCTCAGATTAAATCGCATTTTGTTTGCTCGATAACAAATATTAAATCGTTCTTCATTTTAAGCGTTTATGGCTCCGCGGCTTCTATCGATTATAAGTGATTGGCTTATAATGGTAACGGGAAAATGAACAGTCGGGAAATGTATATTAAACTTTTTTTTTACCTTCTATAAATTAGTGCGGACCGCGATCCTGCCTGATGGTAAGCAGTGATGCAGTCTTAGACGCAAAGCGCATTAATTTAGCAAAAGCCTATTCATTCTTGAGTTGAACACACATTGTAATCTAGCAGGAACACGGACGCGGGCAACTTTTTCCAGTCCTTTGCAGCACGAACGAGGAAGGAAGACGCAAAAAGAAATGAACATTTCCATAATTTCCGGGAGTACAATGCCTTCGGATCTCGAATTGTCGGATAGCAGTCGTCAAACCTAGTCTTCGGACGGCTTAAAAAAATCCGACACTTAAATAAGTGAGCAATTCGAATGAGAGCATCGTGGAGTAAGCTAGGAGTAGGCAACTTCCTCGGTTATGAGATATTCATACTCAGTACTGAGCCATCATTTGCTGAAACAACATTTGCCATGTACTAAATGAAAAAGTAATGCTAGTATAGAGGTTTGCACGTTAGTCTCTCGAAGTCGTTGTCTTGGGTTCACTGTTCAAATCTCTTATTTTCAAAATAATACATCAAACACAAAGAATATTTGATGTTAAAAATCACTTCCTTCAGTGAAGGACAACATCGAGGAAACCTGCACTCCTGTTTTCCATAAGTTTTCGAAAGTGTGTAAAGTCTATCAATACGCACTGGGCCAACGTTGAAGATTATGGTCTACATATTGTCCGACGAGAGCCGAGCCCAGCAGTGGGTCAGTTATGGGTTGCAACGAAGTTTGAAATTAGAGTCTACTCAACCATATACTAATAATGTAATAATTTACCCGATCGTAGGTTTCCGAACATTAACAAAAACTTAACATAAGATTTCTCAAAAAAAAAACCTCAAACTAAAACTATGAACCCAAAAAATATGTGACATGCCTCTGGTTATTTCGTAATTCGAATTAAAAAAATAATTATACTGACTACCCTCAAACTTATAATAATTAATTCAATCGTTTACTGAACAAACTGACCGGAGGGAGTTTATGTAGGTAAGTACTCCAAGCTGAAACACACTAGACGCGTTTCTGAATAATTCACGAGTTTAAGTGTAGAGAGATATTCACAAACACTTTAATATTCGGTTAATATTTGTATTATTTCTTTACCCGCAAAAGCAATTCCAGTAAATACAAACCTTGCAAATGAGGGGAGAGTTGCCACGCGCATTTTCTTGATTAAAAACCCTTAACATAACGAATACCTGTTATTAAACTTAGCTTAAGTTGGACACGAGATATATTTAGTGATAATAACTTGGGATTACAATTATCCATTATGCTTGTAGGTACTGAGATTGGGTATTATCCTTTTTTTCATTATTATATACATAACAAGCCTGGCTTTTTTGTCAACACTTCAGGACATAAAAACAAAGTACAACGGAATAGACATTAATATATGTTCGCACGTTGTTAAAACATTTTCATAACAATTCTGTCTCGTTTGTTACTCAATGTCCAAAGGTTCTGTATTTTTTGGTGCTACTATTATCGCAGTTATCCTTACTAATATTATAAACGCTAAAGTCACTTTGTTTGTCTGTGACTTTTATGTGTACATATACTACTGAATTGATTTTGATGAAACTTAGTACAGACTTATAATGAAAGTTCAGAGAAAACATGGGCTATGTATTTTAGCACAACAAGGCTTGAAAGAAAAGTAAGTTACGTCACTTGCTTCCATGTAAGAAGACACTGTGAGGAAATTGAGTGTTCTCCGTAAAGCTCTCAAAAAAGTGTGTGTGAATACCAATCGGCAATTGGCCAGCGTGGTGCATGCTATACCCCTCACATCGTGAGTGGAGACCCGAGCCCAGCAGTCAGACAGCCATAAGGGTTGCAATGATGATAACAGCAGATTGACATCTAATAGAGAAAGAGGGCGAATGTCGTAAGGCACTTGACATTGAATCCCATCATATATGATAGCCAAGACCGATCTCCCAAGAAGCTATTGACTGAAGAGATTCTATCCATTAACTCTATCCAAACATTTATTGGAAGCAGGAATATAGAACGAGTTTCTGATATCAGTTGGGAAATGTCGGGTCAATATCGCTTCCATCAATTCTCTCAACGTCATTTGGATCGTGATAATACTTCCCGAGACAGTTTGTTGATGCGGCAATCTTCTTTGTTTTTGTATTCTACGCCTTGGGTTTACAACGACCCGGAACAAGTTTTGATTGTCTCGTACAAGGAACGTTATACGTACTAAAAAGTTGAACTTCTACTTGAGTATACATGTGAAAGTTTCTTAGATTTATTTGAATAATTTCTGCCAAAAAAATAGACTTAGATTGCAAGTTTTATTTCTAAATATTATAGAGGAAAGATTTGTTTGTTAGTTTTAGGTGAATAGGGTAAAAAATACTGGACTGATTTAAAATAAATGTTTTACTATTACATCCTACATTATCTCTGATGGAAAAGGGCTATAAAACATTTTCAAAAACATTAGAGTTCCATATGAAAACTTCGATAATGTAACCCACATGTGAAAAAAAGGCATAAGGCCCACGTATGCTGAGGAAATTATTATCAATAGAACAATGTAACGATAAAAAAGATGTACTACATTTTTATATCGGACATCAATATCTACAAATAAGTCCTGCATACCATATGTCTGACTTACATTTATGTCAGAATAACATTTTTTTTCCAGCAACTGATTCGAATAAATTAAGTAGTTTTAACGTTATTTGACTTAGGCTGGCAGCCTTTAATAGCTTTAGGCCCAGAGCATTGCTCCACTACATAGCGTCCATACAGTTTAGCCTGCTATTAAGAAAATGGATAATAAAACAATTATTGAAAGAGTTAGGAATTATTTCATTTGCCTCAAACAGGGAAAATTACTCTATGTTTTAATTCAGCAGACTGGCCACAATTAGTAACTACAAGATACACTTTGTCTCTCTGTTCGCTTAAATATTTGAGGAGATACTTTGACTTAAACCTCAAACATACTGTCATGGACATATAAGACCTACTAAGCGTACTGCTAACCACTATACTCCGAACAAAGCTAACAAACAAACAATAATAATAAGCCACCGAGTGTATCAACCGTGTGTACAAGAACACGTTAAAGTGTATCCACACTTGTTGGATCTGTAGCCCGATGCAAACCTTTCAAATTACCAGGTCCACTACCATCTAGGGGTCCTGAACATTCATCATGAAATTTATTTATTTATTGAATCACCAACATTCTATATACTAAGTCTTAGTTAAAAAAGAGCATTACATAAAAGTATAATTTTTAGTGCCAGGACAATTATGAGTGATGACAACGAACAATTAAGAACAGCCATTAAATATAAAATGGAAAATAATCGTAAAATCTAAATGAAATTAAAATAAATTAATCATACAGTAAAAATAGTTGGCAAGTTAATATAACAATAATTTAATAAGATTTTACAATGTCAAAATTAAGACAAACAATTAATATATATATATATGTATATACATATAAGTATAGCATAAATGTTAATACATTTATGCATTATACAAGTATAGCATAAATGTAAATACGTAACGTATTTAACGTTTGAATAAATTTATAATTTTGATATATTTTTTAAGCTTGGTAATGCTATCTGAAAATAGGTCTATTGGAATTATTTTGACAACTTCATTCTTTTATAGATCTATTCAAAGGAGCGTTTTGGCCTAGATTATATTTGCTTATAGAAGGGCTATAGCAACTGAATTTTGATAATCTTGGGAGTGTACGAAGTATCGAAAAATTTAAAGACGAAAGTAGAGCAGGAACATCCAGAACACCGTTAGGAAGCTTAGCCGTTAGCATAAGTCTTCGTTCGAATATTGATTGCATGTTGTAGTAGGCAAGTCTGTCTTCGTATAGTATTTATTATTCTTTCGGCCAAATTTTGTGAATAACAAGATGCCACAAAAAAGGCTTCTGGACACATTCTATTCTTTGGATGTGGATCTTATACGATGGGCTCCAAGCTACGCTACAGTATTCTTACCCACTCCGTACTAGTATAATATGGTTTTGGTTTTAGGTGAATTAAAGTCTTTGCAGTTACGCAATATAAATCCTAGATTTTTAAATGCCTTAGAGCAAATAATATCAATGTGGTTATTTAACTGTTATTTGCCATCAAGTGCGACACCAGGATCTGTAATATTGTTTAACTCAACCAAGATATCGTAGTTTACATTATGTCGGTAGTTATTAACAAGTAATCTTTTGCGAGTGTACCTAATCGAAAAACATTTAGAAACATTCAGACTTATGTAATTCTCATTGCACCATGCCACGAGACGGTCTACATCCTCTTGTAGCAAAACACAGCATCCCATGGGCAATCAACTTTTCCGAAGAACTTGAGGTCGTCAGCAAATAGATAGTACTCAGAATGATGAAAACAACTTCCTATATCATTAATGAAGATGTTAAAAAGAATAGGGCCCAGATGTGAACCTTGTGGCACGCCTGAACGGACTTGGAAAGGTTTAGACGAATACCCGTTTGTAACAACTTTAGAGTTTTTGTTTGATAGATACGACTGACTCCAACTCAGCGAGGGTTCAGCAATTCCATTAAGAGAAAGATATAGAGATAATATTTATCACTATGTCATACTTATGTCTTTGGTTTTTATTATATACTAGAAATTGCCTTCGCTTCGCTTCAGAAGAAGAGTTGTCGGGTGGTTTTAGAGTTTCTATACTAATTTTGATGTATTATTTCAAGGGATAAAAGCAGTTTTCTGGGATAAAGAGTAGTCTATGACCATTTTTCGTGCATACGCTACAAACATGCCAAATTTCATCTAAATTGGTCCATTACTTTCGGAGTTGCAATACCAATTATAACCTGTTATCCTGCGAGAACAAAGGGAATTTCCTGAGATACAACCTATCCTATTCTCGGGTTTTAAACTTTGACTATACCGTAGTTTTTGCGTGAAGCTCGAACAGACAGATAGACAGACAATAAATCCAAGAAAAAATGTTCTAGATCGATAAAAGCCTTCTTGCATAAAATTATTCGAAAAATATTCAATATACAGAACCCCGTTACAGTTCTAATATTAGTATAGATAGGGTATTATTATAATTGGTAGACACTAGGTACAAAAATAAACTTTAAATTAATCATACAAGAAGCTATATAAACTCATTGTTAATTTATCATGTGAGAGTGGTATCTCCTCTAAATGTGACAAAGCCATGAAATTGCATCATAGTATAAATACAGCCATTATTAGGGTTGCCACATATTCTGTAACACTATTATCCGTTACATTACGCTTTAATATTAAAAATAAATAAAGTACAAAAAATATTATTTTCGCGTAGACTCAACTGCTAACGAATTTCGACGTAAGCTGTCAGAACTACGTGGCTCTGTGGGAAATGGTTGGACTGTTGAAGTGGAGGTTCAAGGTTCGAACCCCAAGTTTTATGTTGGTTTTTATAGTTTATAATTTTATACAGAAAGGAAATTTCTAGATTAATCTGGACGAAATAGAACGAAAAGAACAAGATAGAAAATGTTTGAGTGGTAAGGGAAGAAATTTAAAAATAGAATTACTAGAACTTTCTGGGCGCAATGAAAATGAAAACACAGGACAGAAAATGTGTGAGCAGAATAGAAGAAATTTAAAAACAGAACTTCTAGATAATTCTGGAA
>DWJZ01003388.1:0-17183 GCA_018249125.1 Asbolis capucinus
GACCTGGGTGGGAATCGAACCCACGACCTCCGGTGTAGTAGTCAGGTTCACTAACCACTAGACCAACTGGCCTGTTTTTAATTTTTTTTAAGTTTAACCAATTTTTAAACTTTACCTCAAAAGTAAGTGATTTCGGATTTAAATACATCAAAATCAGTAAATTATGAATAGTTATTTAAGCATCATTATATAGTAATGTACATACAATAATTCTTGTCAAATAAATAAAAAATATATAAACCACATAATTTCGACCAAAATATTGATTTTGGTGCGTGCACTCTCCCGTGCTATTGTAGAAAACTAACTTTATAGCCTGATTTCTCATACATGCACTAGCATCAGAAACTGCGATGTCTATAGTTGTACATCATTACTACTCAACTGTCCCACTTTTGCGCTCGGGTCTCCACTCATAATGTCAAGGGTACAGTTCATAGTCTACCATACTGGCCAAATATGGATTGGTGGACTCCCGATGTTTTCCCTCCCCGTAGCAAGTGAGAATCAACTTTTGATGCGCACTCTGAAAATTACAGCTGCGCGCTGCAGTATTTGAATTCAGGACTTTCCGTTCGAGAGACCCACGTAAAAAACTTAAATCGACTTCTTTTCTTCTTTATTTCGCTTCATATTCTTATTATCCAGGGTAATACATCGCAGGTAAGATTCCATTGTACATACAAATAAAAGAATTTTCGAAGTTCGTCCAAATGTTTTTAAGTATACATTACAAATAAGCAAAACTTTCCTCTTTATAATATTTACGTATATTGTTAGCGCGAGTTAGGCACAAATATCAAGTACCCTCAACATATTTTATGATCGACATCGGTTAATTGCCGCCGTCAATAACCAGTCAAAATCTCGCTCCTGATCAGACCGCATGCTTTCTGAGCCCATCCGCGCCGCTGTTCTTTTTCGCCTTCGTGGAAACCTATGGATACAGATTAATTCCGCTACATATCGAAGGCCATGTGTGTGTGTATTGAATTTAGCCTGGACAAACCAACGAGAAGATTATAAGTCGCGTGAAGAGATCACTAGCCACCACATCACTGTACCTTAGGTAAGTCTAGAATAGTTTAGTGCATACACGCATTGGAAACCGCTCGGTCAGCGAACGGTACTGTTACTGTACTGTCGCGCCAACATAAATTATCAAAGTAAGATAAGCTTACGGATACGGCGTCGACTCGGCCGGCCGCATTCGAAATTATTGGAAAATTAATAATCATCGGATACGGATATAATTTAATTTGGACATCCTATAGTTTCAGTCACTATTTCAGTCTATATATTCCTGATACTAATATCGGAATGGGATATAAGTACAATTAACTTTTACGATGTCGGATATGTGTCAAAGGTACGACGTTTTATTTTTTTCTCCGTCCAGGATATGTTGTGGTTCGTAAAAACAAGATATACTCACTTCCATAACATTCTGTGATATACGTGAACGCGGTGATAGGTTTGAACGTTGGACTCTCGAACAGGAGGTACTGGATGAATATTCTGTAAACACTTCCAAGTTTCACTTGATTATCACTTGCTACGGTGAATAAGAACGTTCTGAGGGAGGGAGTCCGTAAAGATGTGTGTATCAAGCCCACCTACCCGCACCTGACCAGCGTGGTGGACTGTGGCCTGTACCCCACATTGTGGGTTGCATTGAGGATAACTTGAACTAATAAAACAGATTATCTTCCAACCTACCAGGACAGTAATATAAAATTTTAATTTACATAAAATCTTAATCTAGCTAAATTATGTTGAGATGAGAGTTCATTAACTTTAAGTAATTATTATAAAGGGCAGTCTAAATCAAATTTAACAGCCACAAAATCATAACCTAAGCAGCTACTTAAAATGGTGGTTTTATATCAGTAATTAAAGATAATTAAGATCATAATTAACGGAAGTTGGGCATGAGAACTTAAAGGAGGAAATGACGCAACTGTATGACGTAAACTTGATGAAAGATAGAAAGAAAGAAAAATATTTACTTCGCCAAAACATAAACATTACAAAATAAATCCACAAGGTTAAATAAACTAAATAGTTAATAGGCAAATTAGAAAAAAATAAAATAAAATGATGATAAAATGTGATGATGGAGATTAATTAAGATTGTGTATTGTCTCTTGTTTTAATATACAACAAGATTTTTTTATCCCACAAGCAGGTAGACGGATCACCTGATGGTAACCACCGCCGCCCATGGACATCAAGGACTGGGGTGTTACCAACGCGTTGCCTGCGAGGAAGGAAGTAATGCACTCAGACACTCATGGAAGAGAAAGAGACAAGAGGAAGCAGTACATTGCTAAAGTAACCGTACTTGATAACGACATGACCCCAGATACACCAACAACATACCGCTTCAGAACGGGTGACAGAAGAATGGGAAGGAGCATAACTAAACGACGGAGAAAAAGAGAGGAGATATAAGCACCTTTGGAATAAATACCGATGTAGAAATTCAAAATCAACTGTTCCTCTATATATGTCACATGTTTAAAAAGTTTTCTTCGACTGCTTGTCCCGAGTTCTTATACCAAAATGCCATTTCGCTGAGTGCGAAGCGCTCCACCGCACTGCCAGGTGCAACCATTAACGTTTTATTCCAATGCAATAAGCGCTAATATTGCCTGTCCTCACCGAGCCGCGCGGCCAAGTGACGGCAGCTTCGCCGGCCACTGACCACACTCGGGGCAACGACCAACGGAGCAATGACCGCCAGCACGACCATTCGACTTATGGCGGCCTGCGTGTCAGCACACAACTCGCGATTTTCATATGTGTATATAATTCAATGCGCATTTTTTTATACAGTCTACTCCATTTTACTTAGTATCCTTGACTACATAGGACGCCAGCATTTCCAGAGCATGATCTTAGTGACTGAATGAAATTATTATTTTTTACGTAGAATAACATGAACCTTACACAACTAATGAAAAATTGTAAAGTAGCCACAGATGGCAAGACCCAATAACTAAAAAAATTAATTATTCCGTGGCTAGAGTACCTACTTTGCATTTTTACAACATTCGTTTTGCAGATACCTACATTTCGGGGATTTTTATCTTTTTCACACAATCCAGTCTAATATAAACGTGAACAAAAGAGATTTGCGAAGTCTGATTGGATTGGATGGGAATTTTATTGAAAAGATTTTATAAATGTTTCAGGGAAAACTCGATATTAGAGGAAGTGTTAGCAAAGTAACTTCGTCGCGGGAAAATCTATCCACAAACCGTTAATTCAGTTTAAATTGAAATATTTGCCGGCATAATAGATACTGCCTCACTGAGTAGCTTGAATAATAAATATATTTCGGCTTAACTTATTGCGGGATTTTAAATATTAAGTACTAGCGTATGCCTCGGCTTCCTCCACGCGGTGTGTTGATAATACCAAGTCTATGTGCTAACCTTCATTCAATATTAAAGCCAATTCTAGCCTTTTCCCGCGAAAATTTTTTACTATGTTTAACTCAACTTCTATTCTATATACGTACCATGTTTCATGGAAATCGGTTCAGTAGTTTAGGCATAAAAACAGACGGACCGACGTAAGGACGAAGCAAGGACAGTTTTTAGCTAAAGTAATAAAAAAACCCCGCAGTACATTTAACACAATTTCAGCAGGCGACCGTCTTTTTACCTGGACATAAATCGTTTGAAATGACAATTTTCGTACAGGAATTAAGCTTGCGACGAGACGTATTAGATTAGCTATAATTTCGAAATTATTATGACAATGTTATAATAACTTAAACATTTTACGTAAATGTATAACGTTGATTAAAATATACTAGGGCTCCGTTATACGACAGAAACTCTACCGTAAATTAATTTAAAAAGAAAATTTATTAAAATGTTAAAAATTACAAGCTTTAGTTATAGATTCCTAATACAAAGAAATACAAAAAATTTCGTAACTGTATTGATAACCATTGAAGAGTTCCCCTTGTCTGGAGCAAATCCTGAACGTCGTATCAGGTCATGCTTCTCAAAAAAATGCATTGTCATAAAGACTGAAGATTTATGCAATATTTCAGCTCCGTAGTGTAAGAGGAAGTGGGTCTAATTAAGCTTGCAAAATTTCACCCGTAACAAACATATGTACACTGCAAATGATTAAATTCGTCCGTGATACAGTTGGTACTGGTTGTTTAATGAGAAAATACGTATACAAATTTCTATACTACTAATTCTTATAAGACCTAAAATCCATCCGTTCAGTTCGTTGAAGTATTGAATTCTGAATATTAAAAAAAAATAGAATATTCTAGAACATCGCTTCTTTCAACTCTGTATCACAAAATAGGGATTGCTCTTTAATTAATAATTAAAAATAAAACCCTTTATATTCATATATAACTTATATTATATTTGAAGGTAATTCTAATATTCTACGGTTCATTTTGCAAATCGTTATCTATCCAACCCCCTCTTATTAGAGGGGGCTAATAATATTTTATTAGTAATATCTTGAAAAGCATCATTAGTTTGACTTTATATTAATTGTGTTACTTAATAAAAGTCAAATGTGTGAAGCTGTTTTGAACCTAACAGTACATAAATATGAAAAAAGAAATATATTTGTCAAACACAAACTTGTTCACCGACTTAACAGAACTAAAATTCCGATATTCAAATTCACAGTTATACAGATAATTAATTTTATATAATGTTCAATAACGTCCAATATCAAGGATGAGGTCAGTTCTGCAATGTTCCAAACTTATGTATCTACTATATTATAAATGAGAAAGTTTGTGCGGATGGATGGATGTTTGTTTCTCTTTCACGCAATAAGTACTGAACGGGTCTAAATGAAATTTGGCCCAGATATAGATCGTAGTGAACATACATAAGCTACTTTTTTACATACGAGTATTACTAGTTTATGCCCGCGACTTCGTCCGCGTGGTCGCGGTTGTGGGTGGTGGTCAAAATGCTGCCCAATGCTATGTTATATGTGAATTACTTACGAATGTATGATACGATTAATTTAATAAATGTTCATATGCCCCGCACTCCGCTTACCGCCCCGCCACCCGAGTGCCTGAGCGCCCGCCGGCTCATCATTTTAATATCTCTATATATTATATTTTTTTATTTAGATATTTATATATATGTCACTCAGTGATAATGTAGCATGGTGATAGATTTTTTTAAATCGGATCAGCACTTTTTGAGTATTCATTACAAACATACAAAAATCCAAACCTTTATTTTTATTATTAGTATAGTATTATACGAGTAGTCCAGAAGCGCATTAACTTTAAAGAATCATATTCTTCACTCTTGTCGACGGGAAACACAGACGCTGGTCATTTTGTTAACATATTTACATTTATTTGCTTCTTTTAACATACCACACGAGCGAAACCGCGGTCGGAACCTCGTTGCATACAAACGTAGTATTTTTCCAGCATTTCAGCACTTCAGAGGGCATGTTACTATTACTGTTTCTTATCTTGACATGACGTCACTGAAACCTTAACATCCTGTCCAGGTGAAGCGCGGAGTACATGCTTCTCCTCCAGATTGAAGGGATACTTGGGAAAACGACGATTATATAAAACAACTGCGGAAAAGAATAAACTGGCACTAACTGACTCATCTAACTGAAACCACAAAACGTCCTTTTACAGGTTCAACGTGTCAACGACTTCCGTAATGGATGTGTATCGCTGCGCTGCCGCATTCAGATAATCGGTTATAATATAAACGGTCCTATTGTCCATTGCGGTCGTAAAGCGCAGGGTCGACGCATTCGCTCACCTGTCACGTATTGTCCAACAAATCATTGAGGGCACAAATATGTAAACAACTATGTTTGCTCAGATTGCGAAGTAATGCTTCATGAAGGTTGTAGTAGATAGAGAATTACGTGGGCCAGTGTGACTAAGCATCCTTCATATAAACGTCACTTAAACGTAGTAGTAAAAGTGCGGGTTCCGGATTAAATGGCATCATAAAATAACGTAAACAGACATACACTCATCCCTCAGTAGGATTCTTTGTATCACTGGCAGCTTCAACAATACAAAGAATATCGATGACGCGAGATTTTCTTATCTGAATATCTGCCTCGGCTGGGAATCGAACCCTGGACCCCATACTGTGAAGACAGGGGTGACCCAGAATGTGATATCATTTACATAGCTAGAGGGTCCTTTTCATTAAATAAATAACAGAACTAGTTACCTATCTACTTAAGTTAATTGACAATAATATAGTTGTCATTTGTCACTCATTATAAATAATGCATTATAACTGAGGTTTGTAAGTTCCATCGAGACACGCGGCCGCGAACACAGCCATAGTTCACAACACGCGACGCGCAAACTGTATATTTACAGAAATCAACTCCAGCGACTACGACCCTCTCACACCCTGTTATCTATTTAATACACATAATATGATATTTGGCACATTTATTAAAGTTCTTTCCCTTAACTTCGCTAACCCGAAGATCGAAATAAGTAATGGTTTGGATTTTAATTATGGCTGTCTGTCAGATCTGAGGTTTGATTATGTAGTCCAGATGATTCGGTGGCTAACTATACCACACTATGCTACCTAATACATGTATAAAAGTTGATAAACAAAACTAATTTTATAGTAACTGTATAAGTTTTATACAAATATCAATTTCAATGAATAAACGCTTAAATAAATATATTCAAAAACTACCATCAAAAGTTTCCAGTCTAATTTAAGGTCAAAAACAAAAGTACTTTTTTATACGTTCATGTATCATTGCCCTGGGTTGCATAATATACGGTATTGACCTCGGTGAGACAAAAAATAAGATAACTATAGAGCTACTATTATTATTATAACAGTGGTAGCCCAGTGGTTAGGACGTTGGTCTCTCGAACTGGAAGTAGTGGGTTAAAACCCTACACGCACCTCTAGTTTTTTAAGTTATATGCGTTAAAGATAATTATCACTTGCTTCGGTGAACGAAAGTATCGTGATGAAACCTGCACTACTGAGAGTTCCCCATAAAGTTCTCAAAGGTGTGTGAAGTCTACTAATCCGCACCAGACCAGTGTGATAGACTATATCATATATTTCTGAAGCTGGCCAGCCTGTTCAACCATAATTTAATTTATTAATAATATTGTCACTATTAAGACACGCGGTGGTTTGTCACAGCGATAGCGCCAAGTATATTATTAGCCAAGTGTAAAAATGTATTTATTGAGGTAAAATATTTTTTTCTAAGATAAAATTGCTCTACTGTTAAGTCGTTTTCAAGGTAACACTATGTATAATAACAACATGAACCTACACAGGGGCGGTCATTAGTTTCATTTGTCATTGTCACTATTGACAATTAAAATAACGGATATCACTAAGTGGCTGTTAAAAATTTAAGAATTTAAGGAAGCCTTCCTTTCCGTTCATTATATTGTGTTAGTTGACACTCAAAAGTAGGCACCCTACGTCATTTAAAAGTATAAATGTACGCGCTTTTACATATTAAATATGTATAGATTAGCAATAAGAATGAAAAAAGGTTAATGTCATATATATAACGTTACTGGACTTTGAAGTCTATATCAATGACAGAATAAGTATTAATTTATAAGTGTTTTAAGTGCATGCTTAATATCCGTGTCAGTTCTAGAACAATCGCAACATAAGGATGAGTGCATGCCGACATAGTTTAACGTAATGCTTACTAAGGTACCTAGTTATGTTAGTGAAGCATAAAATACTACTGACTCGACAGAACTGGAATAAAATGTGACATCTTAAGTTATTGTAGTGAAAATATACAATTGTGATACAATATTTAAAGTATGTTGTTATAGTTTAATAATAATAACAGATTCGAAGTCAAGTTAGTCAAATTTTAGTGTATGTCGTTGTTGTACACTTAACTCCATTAAAAGTATTACAACCATCGATTGCTTAGCTATAAGAGTTTAAGGTGAACTGCTTCTGACAATACATAGGACTAATCTACCTTGTATTCGTTAGCACGTGATGTTTCCACCAACGGTTATGGTTTATGATGTGGTGGAATTTTACGTCAACCAATCATGATAGATTATTTTCTCGGCCGGCGTCTCTTGCCACGTTTTGACAGATTTTTTCGTAGTGGCATAGGCACATGAGGTGTCTAGAAGTTTTGGTTGTGCGCAAATTCCACCACGCCGCTCCAATTAGGAATGGCAGTGTGTTTAATGGCCGAACCAAGAGTCGGAAATCTTTATGCTAATGTCTTATTTTTATTATAAATTCATATATTAATTTATTGCCGTATTTTAATTATATAATAAACTACTTAGTAAGTATATTGTTAATAAAAAATTCCAAAAACAAGTTTGCCAATGAAAGAGTCAGAGGTAAATGTAAAATTAATAAAATTACATTTTGACTAATTAATAATATTCCAGGATAATTTGTAATAAAATATTTTATTATATAGAGACTGGCGGTCGTACCTTGTTGACATATATTTATTGCCTATAAAGACGGCAATTATTTATTCAGTTAAGTATTAAAAGTGGTCAAAGTTGCAATAAAATAAGTTAAGTTGCAATAAATGTAGTCAGGATATTGATAATCATAGCCAAATGTTTTTTCTTTCTTTTACGAGAAAATAATTGAGTAAAACTATCGATGTTATAATTATGAGTATTATTGGGTTCTGTAGACTAGAAAAAACTTCACTATCCGTCTGTCTGCCTGTCACAGATCCCTCTGTAACTTTTACACGGAATCAATAAAGCATTCTAAAATTTCAGTTACAATTACGAAATAATAAAAATATAGGGCCTTCGAGTGCTTTTGAGGTTATGTGTCAGTTAAGCCGTTTGCAGCACCAACTTGAACCTGCAAAAAGTTGTTACAGATTGACTCCTGACCTCGAAGGCACTTGTAGGGCCTGGAAATTGTTACATTTGGAAGTTGTTATTTTTTTAATACCTTTTATTCCGTAATTTTTTTGATGAACTAAAAATGTTGTTTGGCTATTTTCGCTTCATTTAGACTTGGACTAAGCTTTTAAAACGTTAATATTACGTACACAAATGCAAAATGTATAACCTCCTTTTTAAATCAGCTAAAACAAAAACCTTAACAATAAGGCTTCTTAAAGATATTTTTATGAATTTTCTCTTAATTTTATTGCAACTGACGGGGTGTGGTAGAAATAAGCGAATATTTTACGCAAAACTTCCTGGGATGTTATCAACCGGAGCCAAGGTTCCTCGAACACATTATTAAATGAAATAAAAGAATAAAATTTAGTATTATCGTGTTTGCTGGCTTTGACAGCGACATTGACCGCGCCGTATTAGCCAAGGCTCGGACGCGATTGGATGCGAGCTGAACTAGATTTATACACGTTTGTGTATTTATACTAACATTATAAATGCAAAAGTCTGTGAGGATGGATGGATACAAGTTACTCCTTAATGTGAATGAAGCAATCTGGATGAAATTTGGCATAGAGAAAGGGTACTTTTTACAATCATATCTACGGAATACGGTTACGGAATATTAACGAATGTCCTAAGATAGAAATTCTGTTGTATATTTACATATTAGATATCTGAGCTATATCATGATACTAGTACTACCTAATACTACCTTAATACAATATTAAGTCTGTTACGCTTTCAGATTTAAAGTAATGAACCAATTTTTAGCAAAATTGGTTCTAGTAGTAGAGACAGAGATTGACAAAAATTTTGAAAACAGACTAGTTTGTTACTAGAATTGAAATATAAATCGGATTATTAGGCCAACACCATAATAATGGCCGATGCCTTGACAAAAACTAAAACTGGCTCTCAGTCCCCAGCCGGAACAATACAGCAAGTTTAACGTAAATCTCAGCAAAAATTATATTATGTCGATCTTACAAGAATTGTAATTTAATTTAATCGTACTGTACAAATCAAGCAATTTTAACAAATGATTACAGTGCTGCGACACGGAAAATCCAGTCTGAGAATATTCCACCAGGTTTCATGGATGTTTTTAAAGGCTGAATTTTTTGAAATACAAATTAAGATGTATTGATTTCTAAACTCAAAATGTACCGGCAGCTTTTGATGAGGACCAATTGATTGGAACCATTATCGCAAAAAAAATGTAGTTATAAGTATGTATTTTATCATAAATTCTTATACTGTTCCGTATCACTGATACGTTTGTGATTTTTTTTTATATTAATTTGTTCGTGATATAAAAAAGAATATAAAGCAGAGAATATAAAAATAATACCCGCAGTCTCGCTGCGGTTTCGCCTTGGTAGCAGTTTTTATTTAAATTAAGGTGAAAATTTTAATAATCGGCATAAAATACCAATGGGCAGCTTCAGACAGCGCTTCCAATAAAATGGTGTTTGTTCCCTGTTCGACCACCACCCCACCTGAGGGTCAGCGGTGCGGCGATGTCGTCTCAGATGGTACAGCTCACATTTCAACAACTGTTTCCCGCTTTTAAAATCATATTATACTCTATTTCTTCGAAGTCACTATAGCGATGTGAGTACTGTAGTTATTCCAGTAAATCACCTGTACTTTTGATATACAAACAACATAGTGTCTGTCCATCAACATTTTTGTATATCTAGTTTATACGTTTATTGTAAGTTAATGCGAGTTTTTTTACATATTATAAGATAATGCTTAACTACAAGCCTACCTGATGGCAAGTGGCGATATAGTCTTAGATGGTACAGCGCATTGACTTAGAAGAAGCCTATCCAATCTTGTTTTGAAGATACCTACATTATACTTGAGCTCAAGTACAGACGCCGGCAACTTATTCCAAACTTCCGCTGTACGTCATACAAAGCTAGCCGTAGCGAGTTGTCCGTTCCGGAGGAATGGGATGTCCACGGTATAATGATGGACACCCAGGGCGCGTTGTAACGTACGATTGTAGAAATGGGTGGGGGGAATGACGTCGTGAAAATCCAGTGCGCACTCCCCAAAATGTTCCCTATATAATACCGAGAGACTGGCAACTCTGCGCCTGTGCTCGAGACTGTACAATCCCACAGCCCCGTGTTGGGTGTCTTCAAGATATCCCTTCGAAAAAAGAAAGGAGTACGGCAGTACGAACAACAACAATACCCTAGTATTTAAATAAAATTCTGTAGATGGATGTAGATTGGACGATAATACAACAACTGACTTGTCCTGAAGATGATGGATCTCGAGGAGAGGAGTGAGGACTCTGAAATGTCGCACCGCCACACACCTTGTGTCCATTCCGTGTCCGTAAAATACAAATACAATACGTACGGAAGACCTAGCGACTAGCTTATATACTCGTATCTTATTAAATATTGTGTGATCTCGAAAATAACGCATTCAATTTCATAAAATTTTTAGTTTTTGCGCTTTTCAATAAAAGTTTGTTTTTTATAAAGTTTAATTTTTTTATGTATTTATTTGTTGCATTAACAAAGTTAACACCCAATATCACATTCACATGCAATTAAACATATAAAACAGATTGCTTCAGTGTCACTTCAATTAAAAATGCAAACCAAGAACATTAAGTCGGTTCATACTCACAGTCTAACAAGTTACAACATATTTTTTAGACAATTAAAGTATATATATAAAAACATAAAATGATATATTTTCTGTTACAGATTAGGAGAAATGTAGTACAATTAGCAGATGTTATGTCCAGACCGACCGTCTAATATATGATTATTTCACATGACTTTTTATAAACGAGGCTTTGTTCAATTATCACATTGATCTGGTGACTTTGAAATATTTATCTTTAGATCTTAGAAAACCGAGATTAAATTTTTGCTACAAAATGGGACCTAATATCAGCATTTAAAATATGCTGACATTATTATGGAATAAAAATTCATTAATTATTAATAAATCTATTACGTCTCATTGTTTTGTATTTATTTTATAATATCTTAAAATATCGCTATACAGCTACAATTCATCGGAATAATAATTATGTGAAATGGTAGGCGCATGTAACTAAAAGTCCACTGGCGTCCTCATACTGATAAGGGTAAAATATTAAAAAAAAATTAAAACTGTTTTATAAAAAAAAAATTGTTAAAAACTTACCAAAATTAAAAAATCTCGCCAGAAACGACACAAAAAGTCACAAAATAAATTAATGATTAATTTTACTTGTTCTTTATCCGCGTGTGTATGTTTGTTTTTGCGTGTGAAGGGAGAGAGCTCGCGGGTGAGACTGTTCTGCGCGTGCGGCCGCGTACAAGCGGAGGACGTCGGAGGAGGCCGTGACGTCACTGGCAGGCTCTATTTCGAGCAGACCGACACTACCGCACAACTTATGATGCGCCACGAACCACGAATGATCGCGAATGTAGAATGTCACAGTTGACTCTCCCCATACCGAGGAAGACTAGAGCAATTTTTAACAATGTACCCCAACGCGGATCGGTGAAGGGTTAGTGACCATCCCAAGTGGCGAAAGATTTTATGAGGCCCGAAGGCCTCCTACGAGTACATCAATTGTTATCTAACGATAACAACCCTGGCACTTTACGTTCTCTCCGAATTTTTGCCTAGCCTCAGAGCTATGAACGCTTATTATTCATAATTTCGCTACTATAAATATCGTAATAAACAAGAATTATTAACCGAACTGATATTGTACCAATACTATAAAGCTGAAGAGTTGGTTTGTTTGTTTGTTCCAACTAGCGCGTTTTCTTTTTCAGAACTCGCAGAAATCTCAGAAACTATTGGTTCGTATTTGAGTTTTTAGTTCGATTTGAATTATTGTGTGTTAAATATCTAGCACGTTGTACCGATGAAAGCTATAAGCTATTTCACATCACACTACGTACAATAGCAGCTGAGCATTAATAATAAATGTTCCAAAAATGCGAAGAAATACTCTTATTAAGAGCCTTAGTACCTTGTACGTATTTTTTCAAATCAATGTGGATGAAACTGAAGTGACCATCGAAGAAAGTATATCAGATACGATACCGTGGGGACATAGGCGTGTCATGGTTCACAAGTTTGGTTTTCATTTTGGCACGTCCGGAGATTTATTTGTATACCTAGCCACCATACAGGCGTAACTGCGGATGAACATCGACTTTAAATGATCGATCAATTATTGAGTACTAATAGTCTGCATGTGTCGTGCTATATTTGCACGAATTTAGAATTTATTGAATTGGGGGGTGTTCACATATTGTGTAACGCTATTTGTAAAGCTTTTCGATCCTTCTTCCCCAACCTAATAATCTTCCGATTTTAAATCTTCTTAAACTTGCTTTATTAACTCTGGCACGCATCAGTGATGCCTATACATGTCACAAAGTTACAACAGTAAAAACTTACCATCAATTTAAGTTATAGTTAAAGGAAATATGTTCCATAGGTCACGGCTTAGACCTTACGTACCAAGCAGTTTCGGGTTTGATTCCGGGGAAACTGTGACAGATGTACATATAGTATGTATCTGTTCTCCGGTCATGTGTGCCAGTGTCCACGTCGGCTGCCACACAGAGAATTGAAGCGCGTGCTTCTCATCTACAACTGGGTACACGTAAAGATATACTGTATGTTTAAAAATTCTACTTACGTATTTTTGTAAATATACATAGAAAGAACATCATTTTTCTCATTGCAAATCTATAAAAATACAACTTGTCTTACATACATAACATTTTTAGTTCATTAACTTCTTTAGAAAGATTTCTAAGAATTTGTAATTTCTTTTGTTTTCTTAGATTAACGTTGTGATTTAGAACCCGACATTGGGCTTTTGAACATTTAATGTACGTTTCTCCATTTTAAGTGAGTTGTTTTAACCAGAAACTAATTTCAGTAATACAGTTTGTATTACATGTAAATAATAACGCAGCAAAACTTTATTATCAAAGAAACAATTGTGTTTAATTGACCCTGTCGTCAGAGTTGCAATTATTTGGAAAAGTATATATATACGTGTGTGTGTGTGTGTGTGTTTTGTAATTAATAGGGATTTGTATTGTTTAATTTTAATTTTGACTTTAGTGAGCTATTGGTTCCTATGACGAAATTAATGTTTCTTATTTCATGTTATCACTGCGAATGTGAAGCAACCTTAATTAGATAGATATTCGGTGACCCCGTGTTAAGTGTTGTGGACTGAAATAAAACCAATCCTGGTTAATGCGATACGGTGGACTGTTTTTATTTTAATAATTAACTGAACCGTTGGATTGCAGTTCCGTCCTGGTCACTAGTTATACGAGAAACCATGTCCGATCCGCGGCGGGCCTACCAGATAAAAAATATATACTACTAATTTATCATTTATCATCATCGAAGCATTCCACGACTTTCCCACTTCTGAGCTCGGGTAACCTGTCATAACGTAAGAGGGTCTAGGCCATATTCTTCCATGTTAGCCCAGTGCCGAAAATATTCCATAAGCCTTGGAAACTTTATGGGGAACTCTCAGGAATTCAGGTTTTCACACACACTTTTCTTTCGCCGAAGCAAGGGACAAAATATTTGTAATAAACATACATACATATGATGCTTGTATGATTTTAAACTCCATTCATTGTGCACATTATGCTATGTTACGGGTGCTTACAATATATGTAGGCACGCGTATACTTAGTTATTTACATTAGAATATTAAAAACTTTAAAAATTACTTAATAAAATGTTATCGCAGGATTTGTAGGTATTATCCATCAAAGAATACAAATCGATATATAGAATCGCATTAGTTACAAATAAATACAGTTCTATTTTTTTCTTTGAAAATAAATTAATGCAGGAACAAGACCAAATTTTATTGACTAACTGAGTCACCCTGTATATCTGTGCCTATCAATCTACATTAGTGATACTGAAGTGAAGTCTTCAAATAGGCGTTTTGCGAACTGTGGTCATAGCCTTATTTTAAAATTATAAATATTTTTTGAGCTAAAGCGTGTTGTGCTGAAGTTCACCAAATTTAATTAACATTTTTTAGGTAAATGAACCTTTTTAATTAAAACTTGATAATGACTCCTGAAACCCGAGCCGGCCATTGTCTTACCGGCTTATAATGAACCCAAGAATAAATAATTAAAATATTGACGTTTACAACTGAAGCTAAATAAAAATAATATTCAAATTAATTCATTGATTTTGACCTGAGTGCAGTATGTTTTTATATGTATACACTATTGATATACTAAGTAATCTAAATGTGTGTAAACATATTTTGAGGTGTGGGTTTCTTTATTGCGCTAACCGCTGAACGAATTGAGAAAATCCAGGAAAAGAATATAGTATAGATTTTAACTCAAATAGATATTCCCTTGGAACGAGTTGGCCGTAGAGGTATACGTTAGTAACTAAACCTGTAGTTAAACTAGTTTGAATGCAAGAGAAACGTACACAGACCTGGATTCCTGGATTATAACATCGCATTCTTACATCCTAAAATATATACCCTAAATATTAAAATAGTTTCCGCTATATATTAAAATAAGTGAACTTTTTCAATAATATCGCTACCTATTACAACTGTAACGGATCGATTTGTTTACATTTTACTAACGTTATAAATTCGATAGATAGATATATATTACTTTTTCACACAAAAACTACCAAACGGATTTGAATGAAACTTGGCGCAGAATGATTTCAGTGTGGCACAACACTTATTCTACTTTTCATGACCTATCTCGCGGGCGAAGACGCAGCCAGAAACGGATAATGTAGTATTGAAGTTGTTTATCGCTTTATCAAATGCAATATTTCCCATCAATCACTTGTAATACTGTACAGTCATTATTACGTCATCCGCCGAATTATCTCATTAAATACAGTTCAAAACAAATAACCATGTATAAAATTTAATCAGTGATGGAAAATGCCAACGGTGTGGTGTAGGGCGAGCAGGGCCGGCTGCACACCGACCACGAGGTCAAAGAACTCTACTTCCGTAAATAATACCTTTTATTACTTTACTACAGTTAAACTTTAAACTCACTTCCTACTTGGCAATGTAGAGACGAAAAACCCTATCACTGTGACAACTTTCTACAATGAAATCTGAGACATATGTACCTATGTAGGTAAGTTCCTATTGACGCCTGGCTGTAAATAATTCTGGGTTCAGTTATTTAACTGCGAACCAGTGTTATCTATTGCTTGCTAGGACATCACAGTGGACTAAATTAAGAAGGACCTTCAATTGACAATCAGGTGACACTTATACCTACTATAACAAATAAAATATATTTGAGAAGCTATAAAATAAAAAATTTAATAGCTAAGATAAAGTTAAATTATAAAAAAATATTATTTTTAAATGTGACTGTCTTGATCGCAAAAGCGACTCAGTCTGGTCAAAAGTACAACATTCACTGTATGCCGTGCAACAGCAGCATACCTGTTTCTGTTCCCTGAGACCTGGTAGAGCGTACCAAACGGTAAAGTGTAATTAGTGATTGCGCTCATCTGCTTACGTTCTATGTATGTTAAAATGTAAGTCATTTTATTGCCAGTATAGAAGTATAGGATTTATCGTGAAAATCTTTTTACAAATAACGGTGGTCAAGCTCTGAAGTTTAAAAAAAAGTAGGTAAATATGTGTGACATAGTTCTTGATTCTCTTAGTAATTGATAGTTCAGGGAGCAGGAAAAAAATTATTAATGACATAAATATAGTAAGCTAGAAATTGCCCTCGCTTCGCTTCGGAAGAAGATTGGATGAAAACTATACAATAAAATTCTTCTCGTCATATCAGCTACAAACATACACAGTTGTGTCTAAGGTGGTCCAGTTTTGATTTTAGAGTTGCAATACAATTTTTTACCTAGTATCCCACGGGAACAAAATAGGAATCTGGGATAAAAAGTATCTTATAACCATTGTCATCTGAATTTGTCCATTGGTTTCGAAGTTGCCATAGTATTTTTAACCTGTCATCCCGCGAGAACAAAGCCATTTCCTAAGATAAAATCTTTCCCATAACCATTCTCGGGTTTTAAATTACAACTATGCCAAGTTTCACCTAAATCTGTTCAGTGGTTTTTGCGTGAAACTCGAATAGACTGACAATAAACCCCAAAAAAATTGCTATGGTGTCTATATCAATAACAAAGCCTCCTTGAATCAAAATGTAATGTACAGAATTGATCCTGTTACAGTTTTATTTTTAGTATAGAT
>DWJZ01003389.1:0-17181 GCA_018249125.1 Asbolis capucinus
TTAATTTTATTTCCAGATGACATCCCAATACAGGCCGGACAGGTAGTGCCAACAGAGTCAGCAGACATGCTCACATCAATCACAGAGGAGGGCGAGGCGGACTCCATTCCCATGCAACGTGGCAGCGTCGTTCGTAATTCAAAACCAAAGTTCCCAGTGCTGGGCAAAAAGACTAAAGATGGCAAAGAACGTACCGTGGCTATAACTGATAAAAAAGTAACGCTCAAGGATTCAAAAGGAACGCGAAACTCTTTGACCGGCGCCGGCGATGTCGTGGATTCACAAAAGAGTAACGTTGTGGAAATAACGTTTGACGGAAACGGGAAAGACGAGATTTCACTGACCTCAATGCAAAATAGCACAGAGACTTCCGACAGCCGGTCACAGGTTACTACCGATTCCCTGGACGCGGACAATCCGATCCGGTTTGCCGCGATGCAAGTTAGCTCCGTGTGATTGCTACTCTGTGTGTTGTGGTGGGCATTGTTTGGGTAGATTTGAATAGTAAGAAACTAGTTATTCAAAATTCAACATTGAATTATTATTATAATTGGCTAAAAGTATATGTATTGTTGGTTCTGGTCTCGTCCTTGTTATTTGGTAGTTTTCACATTCCTCATTAGTATTGAAAAAGAAAACTCATTAAAAATGTCTATGGCTATGTTAATTTTTTTTTTCATTTCATTCCTTCCACATCTGGTTTAGTTATTATTGCTAATAATAGACATTAGGAATTCATTCCTATTTCATGATCTCGTCATTTTGCTATCCCTCAAACTTAAATATCATTGTGGATTGCTGACTAAATAATAAATAATACCCAATAAAATACAGAGTAGTTTTTCTATGCGGTTTTACTAAAGTTCATGAGCGGTGATGATCACTTACTACAAGTATCATCTACTCGTTTCCCTGCATTATAGCATACTAGTACCACGTCTCGTTTCGATTTGAAACCAAATAAACAAGAAAAAACATCAAGATTGAATAACTATATCCCTCCTAAAACTGTACACCTACGGCCTATGTCACTTCTAAGAATCTACTGTACCTACATAATTGGCGAAAGAATTTCCAAAAATGGTTATATAGTTTCAGAGTTTAATCATTAGAAACAAAATTGTTAGTTTAGTAAGACGCACAGCCCGCTTCAATGCCAATTGCTGGTGTTAGCGGGCAACTCAATGGTCGCACGTTCTTTCTGCCCGAAGATACGACAAGTCTAATTAGTTTTATAGGTAAGAATATCAGCTTATCAACATCACAATGTACATTGAAGTTAATGTTTATTTTTGGATATCACATCACGTGCTACAACCCAAGTATTTCGTTTAGATCATTTCATAATGAAGGTGCTTAATTTTAGTTTTATTTTGCTCGTGTCGTTAAACGCTTGTTGGTGTAAGGATCTTGTTATTGGGACAAGTAAAAATGCTGAGTTAGTTTGGCAATACAGAGCTGAACTCAGAGCTTTCCCTTTCTTCAGAAGATCGAAGGATTTTTTTTACTTTAATCCTGACAACAAATTAATAAAGGTAGGTCTTGGATTATACTATTTATTTTACGTTAAATTTGGTGTTCACACCATTGCAACAGGACAAAAAATTCGCTATTTATTATTACCACTTACTGATGGTATATAATTTTCGTAATGAAAAGTGAACTTGTTATTCGGAGCTCACATCAAGGGATGGCAAGTTATCACCGACATTTTAGACCAATTACAATATTAGTTAGAGTGAATAATGTACTAATATTTGTTCCCGGGTTATGAGTGTTTTGTTTTGTATTTCGCATGCCACAATTTAAAAGGTACCTCCTCACCGATATAATACTAACGATATATCACGAATACTCACGACACAGTAGCAATATCGGCGTGATAAACAGATATATCGTGAGTACCTGTAACAGTTCAATTTACCTACACAGTCTACCTGACTCGAGGTTAAAATCAGGTGCTCATAAACAATTTGGGGCCCCAAATATCATATGCAAGATAATGTTCATCTCTTTGTTTATCCTAGGGAATCCTGATAAGAGATTTGGAACACACCGACTCGACTGCCACCGTAACAGCGGGAGGTGTCGACTTCTCTTACGCTAACGTTCGTCTTGAAAGCAAGCGAGGCGAAGGCCTCAATTACCAATTGGAAATGTATGTTTAATACATACAGCTGAATAATCATTCTCAATAAGAATAATATAATTCGATGTTCTCGTCTTGACAAAAATTTTAAACAAAAATGATAATATTTCTAGTTACATAACGTACTTTGGTCATTTTTACCTCGTGGTCCGCCTTCTTATTTTTCATTTCAGACTAGGAGACAATAAAAAAAATAGTCAGTTCGTGATATTAAAACTATTTAAAAGCATTTATTAAATACTTACATAAAAATAAATTGCAACCCCTGCTATAATATAATTGGTGAGAAATGAAATCGGAATTGTTTGGAACCATGAGTGCTTAATACGATTCACAAACGTACCAACGTAATAAATATAATTATAATCATTAGAAATATTATTTTTCTTTATCCTCTTTAACAACCCGAACTCTACCCGCTGTCCGAAGGTTCGATCTCGGCCATAAATTAAGTTCCAAATCTATCCAATGTTTCGTTCACATCGAAACGTCATGCATCATACGTTTTTCGACCGTTTCGATTTGAAACGTTCGCGTGTAAGAATACGGACCTTGGACGGACGGAGTTGAATGATGTAGACAACTTGCAGTCCGTCAAAACTTCAATGCAGAAACATCCGTGTAAACACATAATTATAAAAGATCAGCTATAGCTATCCTCTGCGCTTTTCGTATAGGAAACAGCTGTAAACTTGCAAAATGGATTCCGAAGAAGGAACACTGTGGAAGCACTCAACTTCTGACTCGAGGGGGCACAATGGACCTAGATGGAGGCAAGCCGTTAGATAGCAATTAGATATTTTTCTGGATCTTAATGTGTAATACTATGTCAAATATGTATTTTTGTCAACTGTGGTACATAACCCGGTTCCAGAGGGAAGATGCTGGCCCCCCATGTGCCACGCCTCTGTTATATCAAAGTATATTTTGTCCACCAGAAAATAAATAAGGGCCGTGGAATCTTGCTGTGTTACAGGAGTATCGTCCTCACGTGTGTTGTCTTGTGTCTCTTGAATTATCCTAATTCCTCTTTAAATTATTTGACTCTTAAAATATTTGAAAATGCAAAGTGATGCACCTACTTTCGTGCTGTATTTAAACATGTTTACAAACTCATAATTCCATAAACAGCCAAAATTTAAGCGACAATGCAGATACATAAAATAGGTATGTATGTATCTAATTTTAATGACGAATGTAAGATATTGGATATTGAGAAATCTTATCAAAAGGTTGTCTAATGATTTCATGCCGTGGTAGATTTATGTTCGTCCCCAAGGGAGTCGTTTCTGTACTCTTCAAGGCAGACGTAGACACAAGGTTATTTTCAAGCATTTTTCGTAATTTGTGAATTGTTACTTTCTGTTGATCCCGCTCCATCTCGTTGACCAATATTGGTAAATTGGCTGCGCATATCCATAAGTAAAACATGCCCACTGAAACGAATTTTATTTACAATCGAATCCAATTACAATTATTACATTAGAATCCAAAAGTTACCATTCATTTTTATCCCATTTAAAAAAGGGTTTGGGACTTTGAATTAACGTTTAAAAAGAAAAAAAAGCGTTTTAAAAAGAAGCGAAATGAAATGTCCCAAAGCAACAGACTCTGAAACTCTTTTATAAGCGCGACTAAAATGTTCTCTACTCTATGCGTCGTTCTCTTTTATACCTCCCGGAGGCCTCCAACTTGGCTGTACGATTGCTATCTAACGATAACAACCGAGGCCGATGAATTTAAGTGCCTTTAGAAACACGGAATGGATCACGAAATTATTATCACTAGTTGTCAACTACATACATATGTTACGGACGGCGCACGCTGGTGCTTAACTTTTCCGATCGCTTATGATCGAAACACGCCACCGTGCTGTGAACGCTTCACGTCTATTAATTCATATACATATCGTTAAGTGCACAGGTAAGTATTTACATATAAAGAAACTGCCGATCACGCTGGTTCCAATGTGGATGCCGATGTCCATGGTATTCTCTTTGATCACCAACAACGACGTGGCTATTACAAACACTATAAATACCAGTCGTAGTAGCTCTAACAATATGTAGCCAATCATAAGAACATTATTGAGCTGCAAATAACACAAATTTTGCATTCGATATAACATAATTATCAAAATAAGTACCTATTTACCTACTTATTTTGTGACTTTAATCGTTAAAGTGCGAGACACACAGCTCGTCGATCGAAAATCATTCTTGTTAATAGAAGTATGCCAATGAAGAAGTATAGGTATTCACGCGGACTGATTTTAGCTTCGCCTTTTTATATATTTAAGGCTGTATCTTGCTGGTTGTTGATGAATACACATTTGAAGTGATGTGTTGCAACTTTGGAGAGCCACGAACAATTTGATCTCCGTGTTTTACTTGGCCGACAACGCATCGCATGTTACATCCTCGGAACACATGAAATGCATTTCATCTATACATAAGGTCGGTCTCTAGTCTGCTTGCTTATCGGCTATCTTTATAGAACGTAAACTTACTTAAAAATTTGTGAACAAAAAGTGATATAAAAGTGTAATGTTTTAAATGAAATGCCTTTTTTAAAACACAGGATACCCACCTTGTAAGCTCCATACGCATAAAATATACATGTTAATATGTAAATACAGGAAAGGCTTATGCTTAGCGATAAATAGTTTTGTGGATCTAAAACAAGTAACACAAGATCATTCAAATTGCTAATTGTACATATAACATTTGATACATGAATTATGAAGTGCAGGCGTTACAGGGGAAGACAGAACAAAACTTCTTGATCCGTCTCTAAGGGGGAGATGAGAGAGGGGGATTGAAATTATATTTTTCCAGAATTTACCTACTGGTAAGTATCTAAAAAATTATTTATTATTAGCAATAAAATAATTATGATGTGGAATAACCGTGTACTCGCCTGCGTAGAAATTTTCGAAGTACGGTTTTGTATAAATAAGATTTAACGAATCAATCAATGCTGCAATTCTTTCTTTTATACTATTTTCTTGAGAGGACGCCACGCAACAGGAAATTAACACCGCCAAGCCCTGCAACTTAATTACAACACATCAACATTATGTACGATAATTATTTGGTTATCACTATTAGGTACACTCTGAATTTCTGTCCAACGAAAGTTATGCTCAACACTCGTCGGTTATTAAACATACCCTACTATTCTCCAATTTTATTACTTTTTGATTAGGTCGTCAGAAGAAGACCGTTGTTCAATTAGAAAAGCTAATTATGCTCCGAGGAGGTTAAATTACTGTAGTAAGTACCTTCAATCGCGCAAAATGTTATTGGAATACTTACAGTTGAAAATATCGCAATGAATATCCCTCCTAGCCGTAAAGAAAACCAGAAACAACAACTGTACACCACAGCCATTATTATATTTTACAATCTGACTCAACAACTCGACCAAATGATATCAACGTCGAACGTTATGAAAAATATGCTTAAAATATTTTACACAAATGTATCATGGCGTGTAAGCGATATCGATTTTATAATAATCTATAAGATGACGCGTGTGATAAAACTTTGTCCATTAATTCTTCATCTATATGACAACGAACATGGCTAATATATCAATACCAGCTAATGTTCTATGTACTTGGGAATAGAAACTCCCTTGCTTTAGTATAGCAATGTAGACATTTTCATTCCCACATTGCAATCCAATCAGCTCAGCTGTTCCAAAAGATAGCACGCAGAAATGCATAAATAAATCGATAAACTGACAAAAATTCTAAATCCCCATTATTGATTTCTCCTAATATGTTCTACTAGGGTCCGCACCCAGCTTTGTGTACCACGCGGAGTGCCAAAGTTGATTAAAAGTGCTTAGCCTATATGTTATTCTAGACCACCTCGGCGCCAAATGACATTAGGATCTGGTCAGTAGTTTTTGCGCGAAATAGGAACAAATACCCATATATCCAACTATCCATATATAAAACTGTAACTGGGTCAATTCTGTACATTAAGTATTTTTTGAAAATATTGCAGCGAAACTTTGTTATCGATATAGAAACCAAAACATTTTTTTTTATTTATTCTGTTTGTCTTCCGGTCCGTCTGTCTGTCTGTTCGAGCTTCACACAAAAACCACTGGACAGTTTTAGGTGAAATTTGGTATATTCGTAGTTCAAAACCCGAGAACGGTTATAGGATATGTTTTATCCCAGGAAACGGCTTACTTCCCGTAGGATATAAATTAGTATGGCAACTCTGAAACGAATGGACCAATCTAGATACAATTTAGCATGTTTTTGGCTTATGTAAGGTCAATAAGGGATACTATATATTCCAGTAAATTGCTTTGTTCCCGTGGGACAATAGGTTAAAGTCAATATGGGAACTCTGAAACCACTGAACAACTCCTTCCGAAGCTGACTGCTACGCCGAAAGTCGTTTATTCGATTCTCACCCAGGTCAAACTTTTCTAAGATGACCAGGAATGTTTGTTCTATGTGTCTGGGTGTCAATATGTTTTTAAAATGTTTATTACTTGTCTAATCATCATAGTACAAGCTAACGCTTAGTTTGGGGTCAGATGGCGCGTGTGCAAGTTGTCCAAAGATATTTAAAAATAGTTCTTCAATGACATTTACTAAATATATTCATATTGGTTTAGTCATATCCTATAGCTACACCTACTAATTTTTAGCTTTCCGCCTTAAAAACTGCGAAAATTTCAATCGCCTTTTTAAGGTGCTGGAAGAAGATTATGAAACAAATATTAGTGCATCTTTCTTTTGATACAAAGAGTCTGTAAAGGAACCAATTTCCAGGTTTTCTTTGAAAACTGAAAAAAAAACTCATACAGACTGTCACTCTTTTGGAGGTTTGAGAGGTTGATAGTCAAAAATATATTGGTGGATGTATTTCTTGTTGAGCAACGTAATTTAAATCGGCCAGATAAAATGCATTTCTTTGTGCGCTGTCTGATATGACAATCGGCTGACATGTTAAATAATTGGCTGAAACATAGACGGAAAATAACCTTAGTAATACTAAGCGCTAAAAGCAATTTAAAATCAGCAGTGCTGAAAATGCGATATAACAAAACCATGAATCAAAGTTTAAAAAAATCAAAATGTAGTTCTTGGGTTTAATTACTCAGCTGTCATTTTCTTCAGCAGTCAGGTGACGTGACGTCATTGTCAACATTAAATTTGTCAACCGGTGACAGACACAAGCGATTCTTTGATTGAAACATTGACAGATTGTCATTGTGAATTGTGATTGTGAGTCTTATCATCTGCATGAAAATTGTATATATGACATAATAATTTATTTAATTTATGCGTGAAAATATACCATGATAAATATGAAACGTTAATTTTCAACGGCCCTGTAATATTCTAGCTGAGTATAACAACTATAGCAAGGATGGAAGTACAAAATGTATCTACTATAGAATGCTTGCCGGATGAAATACTTGCGATAATACTAAAAAACAACAGTCCTAGGGACAACCTACGTTTTGGTGCTACTTGTAAGCGATTTAATGAGTTTGTTAAAGGCCACATCTCTCTTTGGAAACATGCATGTGCAACAACGTAAGTTTTTGTCATAATACCTTCTAATTTTACTTTTGTTAATTGAGAGGGCAACAACATATTATTAAAAAAGTACCAGTACTAGTATGGATAAAATATACTAATAATATAAAATACCATGCCCATAGCCAACCTATAGAGCCTTAATTCAATCTTGGATTAACAAATCACAGTACCTTATTTTATCACTTATTTTTCTTAAGCCTGATGATCTGGGCATCAGACTATGTTACCATAATGATCATGTAGGCTAGAGTGTCATTGTTATGACTAATTGGCATTAAAACTTATAGGTTCCCGCCCATTCTGTATGAAGTTATTGAAGAATACTACAATAGCAATTGGTTGCCTGAGATGAAATCTTACTCAACCCTGAAACGAGAACTTCACTGCGAGTTGATTGCTATGTCAGCTAAACATTACTGGTATGATACACAAGTTAACATTCTATTCAACAGTTTACTTTATAATTAAATAATGTTATGGGAAGCGTCATATATGTATGAAATCTCTAGTTACCTACATTGTTCATTATTGGATTATAATGTCAAACTAATGTGGGAATTGGTGTATCTGATGACACTTTGTTACAAACCAGCTACTCAGCTCAGTAAACTGTTCTACAGTGAATTATCACATCATTACATTATTTATATACAATAGGAAGGATAATCACTAGGGGAGAGGGAGGAAGAAAAAGAGGTGGAGAACTGGCTCTGAAGTCCCCAGCCGGAGCACATCAAATTGTTTGGGGGCTGCCTCAAGCAAAAGGGTGGAAGCTAAACAAAAAGCCTAACATAATAATTGTAATCATTTTAGCAACTTAATGGTATGACAATATAATCCTTCTCCAAAGCCCTACCACCCAACAGCGGACTTCAGTTGACTTGTTCAACACCCTGTTAGGCCACTGTGGATTTGGGCTGGTTTTCCAGGCCATAAGGATTGTAAATTAGTTAACAAAATTTTAGCATTTAATTAACTATTATAAATCCAGCAACTTATATGTCATTTTTCAATGACAAATAATAAAATTAAACTTTTAGGAAACTCTCGGAACGGTCTCTGGAATATGTAGAAAATTTTTTTGCCATACTGAAAAACTCAAATTTTTTTTATGCAGTACATATTCTGCAAGATGTTATCAAAACAGGAACTAAATTAATTCAAAATTATGAGTGTGTCCCGTAAGTATTTATACTTTAACTACGAGTTAATCATAAAATGTACTTAATAAAAACTTTATTTGTTTTAAAAAGTTAAGAAGCTGTTGAATGCTGTTGCATTGAGCACCTCCGCCAGACATCATAGAGACTTATTAATACAACTGTCACTGAACCTCAGAAGAACTGTTTATGTTTAATAAATGTTATTAAATTACTTTGTATTTTGCATATTTTTAATTTGTAGTGAAAATAATTTTAATTCTTTTGTAGATTGGATTATTTTTTTACTAATATTTGATTCCTTTATTGATATTTAATTCCTTTTGACACCATATGTATCACCATCATTTTACCATACTTAACTTTTGGTCTGTAATTCAAAGACTATGTTGATTTTGATGAAAACACTATTATTTCCTTAGTTAAAGTGAATGTAGTTAGAACAAGGTTCATCAATACAAAGAAACACATAAAATTTCATAACTGTATTGTAAACCATTGAGGAGTTCCATTGACTGCAGCCAATTTTGAAAGTAGTATCAGGTCATGCTTGTCATAAAAATGCATTATCATCAAAATGAAAACTTTATGAAAAATTTCCAGTCCGTACTGTAAGAGGAAGTGTATCTAATTAAGCTTGCAAGATTTGACCTGTAAGAAAATAATATACAAACATACACAGCAAGTTAAATAAAAGGTTGTAAAAAGAATAGTTAACATTGTTGACTAGTTTAGACTATTTTTCTCATACATACTAAACATGTAAACTGATGGATGACAATGTAACAGTTTTCTTTTATAAATATAACCGTTTATATAAATATAACCGTCACCAGTCACATAACGTGTTTAACACCTTATCAATCAAATATAAAAGATTAACACCTTATCAGGCCGTAACAACTTGCACACACGTCACAATATGCGAATTTTGTAAAAATAACGAAAAAATTTAAAAACAGTAAGTAATACTACATTAGGTACTAAACTAATTTATATTATTAATTATTATATGTAATTGGAAAAGTCGCTTGTTCACTGTCGCCCACGAAACACCAAATGGGCTCACTGAAAATCAGCGCCGTGTTAAATGTTGCGGTATTGTGCTGAGTGAGTTCCCAATTTCTGGTACTTCAACACACCTATTAATAATTATTAGCTATTATTATATCCTATTAAATTTTAATGTTTTTTAAAAATAGTCTGATGTTGTAACTCCTGTAGCTATAATGCGAACAACCGCACTCTTACTATAAATTAAGTTATTGTTATTTCGTATTTTGTTTTGTTTTCTAATTACTATTATTTTGTATGTAAGAAGAATACTATTATTTTGTTTTTTTTTTAATCAATGTCATGTGCTTTTATCATTGTATTTTATTTTACTCTAAAATTTTATGTGAATCGTGTAAAAGATTTCTGAAAAAAAGTCTTAATATTATTAATATTTTGATAAAAAAAAATTACAAGATTTGTACGAATGATAAAACAGGGCTATATATACATAAATATATTGCTGTAGGGAAAATTACGTTTTATTTTGTATATGTGTGTATATACTTTCAATTTCCAATTACATACATATGTGTGTCAAATTGATAATTTCCTTTTTTGAAATACATTGACAGAATAATCTTAACATATGTTTGCAGACCTTATACGCTGACTGAAATGTATTATTCAAAAGCAGTTCTTCGTCACTTTTATCATACATTCCTTTCTGTTAAATGGGCTAAGGCTAAAGTGGAGAAGACTTTATCACCCGAAGTTGTTATTAATTTTTTTTTACAATGGGTTGACCCCGCCAATTTATACTGGGATGAGGAAATTCAGAAAAGGGTAACATTTTTCATTTATATATTAGCATATATTTTTTGTTGTATAATTATACTGTGTTTATTTACATGGTTATTTTAGATATAACATTTATGAATATGTCGAATACATTTCCAGATTGATATACTTGTTCAACAAGTGAATAAGATTGTAGAGAATGATAAAAAAGCTTACAAAGAAGATTTTAGTGACATACACATTATGAAAGCTGTTTCACATGTTATATACAAAGAGAAGCGCATAACTATCGCCACTTCCACTGATCTGGACTCACTCGACATTTGTAAGGTAATCATTACATATCACATTATTACTTGGTATACAGGGTGTACCACGCTGCTGCAGGCTGTGCCACATAGAGCGCAAGTACTTCAATTGAAGATGCACAGTTTTACTAAAAGAAGACTTAATTTTTATTTTATAAACAATACTAACTGCATTCAAAGAATTTGCAATTGCCTAAGCCAGGAGTCGAACCTGTATTTTACTGTGCGTATCAATGACCTCAATCATTAACATGTTATTTTAAATTTTAGGATAACCATTGTAAGTGATGATTACCGCTCATATATACCTGTATAGAAAGCTGTTATAATTATTAACATTGTGTTAAGCTTATAACTAGAAATAAAAATAAACTGAATTCATTTGGAATACATTTATTCAAATATGTACAAATAGAATCTAAACGTACAAATGGCATCGTAACAATTGGCAAGAGGCCATGAGGCACTATAGCTCAAAGTACGATTTTTTTGTGTAATATAAGTTTATTATTTTTTTCAGACAATAGACAACAATCGTGGCAGCGTGATCGCAGTGGCTGCTATATACCATGCGGTGGCGACGCGGTGCGGTGCTTGCTGCGAGCTCATAGCGTTCCCCAACCACCTCCACCTTCGATGGACGGACCCCAGCCAACCACACCAACTCTACAACATCGACGTTGTCACAGGAGAAATGTATCCGAAGAGACAATGTCCATTCTCAGCACCGCATAGAAACCGTCGGAAATATTCGTACTGTCCAGATTTCTTACTGCAATATACATATACGTCGTTTCTTGTTACAATGGGGGCGTTAACTACGTGGTAAGTTTATCTAATGCATACATACAGTGTAGGGTACGTATAGACCGTTTTTGTCATCCCTACAAAACTTGTAAACAAACCAATTAATGACAATGTCAGTTTTGTTATAACAGTTTAATTCTAATATCTTGAGCCGTAACAGGACAAGAAGTCACTGTGATATCCCTATGGCTTGTGAAACGAGATTCTGCCGGCTGATGGTAAGTGGTAATGTAGCCATGTGAAGGTCCGCGCTACCTTAGTAAAAGTCTATTCGTTGTTGACTTGGAGACATCTAAATTATAATCTATGGGTAACCCGACACAGCAAATTATTACAGTCCCGCCCGGTACTCACGATGAGGGTTGTAGAGCAACATGATGGAAATTGATCAATCCACTGATTTCAGCTGTGTAGTACTTTTGGTGAATATTTTACAATGTCTATTTTATTATATTAAAATGACTGATGTAAAATATTTGCTACTATACTTTTTAATGATGTGCTTTAATTATTTATTAATTAGCTTCTTAACCATTCTATTCAGGCATACTCGAAACGCAAAGTATTTCCTACTAGACTTAGATATTGCCAATGGAAGTTCGCCTTTTAAGAATTACAATTATTATTTATCAATGTTGATGGAGAAACACCATTCCCTCAGACAATGTGACCAGATCAATATAAAGAAGGTTAGTATTACATTTTTTCGCTCGTCTTTAAAAATCGAGAATTTTTTTTCCCCACTAAGACTATAAATGCCAGTGTATGAAGATGTGTGAATAAAACAATGGGTGAATGTTTGTTACTCCTTCACTCAAAAACAACTGAACGGATCCGAATGAAATATGGTATTGGGATAGATTATAGTCTGAAATAACACATATGCTATAATTTATTAGGATACCACGTGGGCGGAGCTGCTGGTGGACCCAAGAGATTATAGTAATTAAATCTTTCTTTTTCAGCTGTCCGATGAACACATGCAACTTATAACAACTTTAGTTTATTCTGGTGATGTTGATAAGGTTCCTACGAAGAGAGTAAGTACGTTGATGATGAGCTAGCTAGTCCGCCCTGGCTTCGCTTCCTAAAACACTGCTCATTCTTCAGTTGACTTGAAGCTATCGGTGAGCTCGCACTGGCTGGGCATCTCGAACCGACGGGCAGTAGCCTCCCCCCTCCTGGAATCCGGACCTATAGTTATCGAAAAAGTACACATATTACGTCGTATACGCCTTAAACTACCCCTTTGCTTCCTCGTAAAGAGTTTTATTTCCTCTCATTTAGGCTCTTAAACATATGTAACGCGTGATATTTATTCACTTTACATCACCGCACTAACGCTATATTAAGCTTAAAGTTGGCTTATGGCACTCAGCGCTGCCGCTGGCGAACGCGGCAAGGAAGCCCAACCTATGTGCAATATATAGCAATGTACAATGTATAATATTATATAATATATATGTAATAATTAAATTATTACCGCTGGTAGAGAATGCTTTTAGCATTAAGTCGCCCGTTTGTATCCGGTATAATTGATTATACGGTGCAATAAACTGTAAATAAATAATTAGCGCACTTATATATTAATATAGCAAGCTTGTATCTTATTGTACAAGTACTAGTCGTGAATTAAGTAAAAAATGTACTCTACATGTAGAAACATGATGAAGAAAGAAACGGTCGAAGGAACGTCTGCTATCACATACCGTGCGGTTGTTGTGATAACACAGAGTAATTTGTTCCAGAAAATTGTTAAAAAACATTATCCGAATGTGAAATTCGCTGTGGGCATGATATGTTACCACAAGAGATACGAGTATGTGTGTGTAGTGCGCGGCTGGGACGTCACCAGTTGCCAGTTAGACTTTCCATTCGACGATCTGTATTTTGGACGCAGTCAGCCGTTCTATTACGTCACAGCGGCTGACCAGTCTGAAAGATATGTGGCCCAAGGTAACCAAGTCTTTAATATTTCGCGTCATTTTCTTTAATTTTTCTTTAGCTTTCACACACACACGCTCTTCATGTCGTTCGACTGTTTTCTCATCTTTCAGACTTCTTTTGTCTTCCATTCTGTTTCATCTGTCACATCGTCCTCTCTGTCATTTCCACATTCGTCCTGTATTCATCGAATTTGCACCGAATATAGTATATTACATATTTTTACAACATACATACATATATTTACAACATACAATACAAGCGCATTTTTCGGTAATTTCAGAGAACCTTCTGGTGCTTGGCAGGCCGACACGTCTTTACCACCTGGAGCATCAAATATCTCGGGATTTTACACATTTCGATGGATTTGCTTACGCTCTCAATGAACAGAAAAGAATTGAATATCCCGAAGAACAGCCCATCGTTGAAGTTTATAGAAATGAATGTGTATAAATTGTAATAATCATAAGATTCAAAGATAAATATGTACAAATAGATATGCAACTTTACGGTATGCGGTAGATTTACGCGCGTGCTCATGGACAACAAATAGTGTAACATTGCCTTGGCCGGGCCCTCGGTTTATAGGCGTGTTAACAGACTAGTTGGCCGATTCCCGTTTTACCAAATAATTTTAAAGACGCTCAAGTCAGAACTCCTCGATTGCAGTCCAGCTGGAATTCGATATTTACATTTATACTAAGTGTATTCAATAGATCTTCAACTTTATATATCGGAATACAGTCGACAATTCGTTGAGGAACGACTTTCGGATCGATATCGTTGGGGTACAATTGAAAGCCGATTATGAATAGCAAACTGCGGTTCAACAACAAAATCGGTGGATCTCGTGAAACTGAAACCTACCGTTAGGACTTGTGGTAGATTTTAAATTAGATTTTCTAATGTTATAGTGCCATCCACAGGTTAAGTCTTATCTTCATGTCTTTATCTTTTACATTAGATATAAACCTATCTCATAGATGTGTAGCAATATGCTAGCAGTTTGTTGAACATAACTGTATAATCAAACGACTCAGTCAACTTCATAGACAGGCATCTCGAAAAGACTAATCCTGAATTGGCAAATCCAATAAATTATAATTAAAAATGATGTTATCAATTAAACAAAGTTATATTTTAAGTTTTATTTATTTATTTTGCAATGCTCATTACTTGCAGACAATTTAGTATCTAAAACACAAAATCAAACAAATGCTATATACATTTTAATGACAGTGTTAAATCAGTATTTGCAATGGCACACCTAATAAGCAGTAACATTGCTAAGTATCTAAATGTATTCCAGTGGAATCTGAACGACACTCGACGTTTGCAGTACACGTATATACAATATACTTCACATACTGCAACTTTAATGGTGTCACACTAATTACTGAATTAAAATTAATATCGTAAGTATCTTAAATACAACTTAAGTACTGAATTAACATGGCATTTTATCAGTGTTCTTTAATATACAAAGTGTAATTTCACAAACTTATCTAAATCGACTATTTACGCCGATTCAACTATTTTCAAACAAATATATCTTGTTTTTTTCTTCAGAGTATGAAACTTTTGAAATTTGCTCTATAGGTATTATATTAATTAAATGTATAAGGCAAAACTTACAATTATTAATGATAATTCCTGTTAACTCCTGTAATCCTGACCCACTGGATTTTAAAGCATCATATGTTTCAAAATTTCCCTCTATCTACTCTAAATTTAGACATTTTTATTATTGAACACCGTGAAATATAGGCATAGTACATAAAACAATAACCTTAAAGTGATACAATGAATCTTTTGAAACCTACGCAAACATTGTAAAGAATTAAAAATAATAAAAATGACTAAAAATAAAAAAAAACCTCTTGCTTCTGACAGTAAATTTACAAGTAACTAAATACACTCTTCAAATTATCTGGTTCAACGACCAGGTTCAGAGAACCCGATCTGCTGATGTTCACAATGCAGCTTAACTTAGTACATATTATTCCAAAAATAAGCATTACATTAAAATTAAACATTTTATGCGTTCAGTGTAATCTTAACTGAAGCTTAATTATGGTTTTAACTTGCTCTTTCTAATGCGGCATTTAGTTTAACCTAACGTGAATTGGCAACCGGTTGCCGGTACATTTAAAATGACTTCAAACACATCGGTTACTATAATTTTATTAACAATCCAAACAGATGTGACAATTATTTTTGATATTTTTTCTTTTACTTCTTTTTATATCAGTATAAATTTGATATGTCCCTTTAGTAGTGAGCATTATGAAAGAGCCTTACTATCAACTCATAGAATTCTACTTCATTCTGTACCTACATATGTCTAGTGGCAGTATCAGAGTTTGTTTACTACTGGCAACATGCCATTAGACACTAGTTTACTATTTATTCTAACCCTTAAATTACATACAGACTGACCAGCATTTATACAGTAGAAATTAATATTGATATTAATATTACATATTACTATAATATTAAACTAGCATGCAGGGTTCGGTCGCCAGACTGAGATCAAGTATCGTTAAGACAGTCCCCGACCTGAGCAAATTTTAAAATTCGAATCCGTTCAAATACCAAACTGTTAAATTAAAAAAAAGTTACGACGAAAAGCAATTAAGTATGATTTATATAAGTTTATTACCTACTACAAATTTACAATGTCGGCAACTACATTATAAAATAAGCATACTAAATCAAAATTGGAACATGTTATAATATTATTGAGTACAGTTGTCATTTGGATCATGTTTGGTTATAAATGTATATTATAATTTAACTGTATGTGAGCGATTGAGGTACACCGTTGACAGTCTTTGATTTTAGGATCCCATTTTCGTATGACATCACTGTTTCGCGACCGTTTTCAGATACCCTGAAACAAAAATAATGATGATTTACAATAGTTACATCTTAACATCAAATGAATCGCCCGAAAGGACGATGGAATATTGCTACACATCGGATACAGGCTAAAATTATAATTTTGGGAGACAGTGTTATAAATAAAATGTGACAGATATTTACGTACTTACTAATTGTTACTCAGTAGTAAAATTGGTAATAAAATTAGGCTCTCCGCATTGGAGCAGTGTGGTGGAGTATGCTGTAGGCTTCTGTGGTATGAGGAGAGACCTGGGCTCAGTAGTGGGCTATCAACGGGTTGAAGCCAGTAAAATTTGATGGTCTCCTTAAAGTAATCTATCAATTCTTAATTCTGGTTAACTTCAATCCATTAATGGTCCACTACGAAGCATGGGTGTCTCGAAGGCCTAGAGCATGGCTAACTTAGCTTCAACCCATCGATGGCCTATTACTGAACATCGGTCTGTCCATATAATGAGGAAGCCTTTACCATACTCCACCACAACGCTCCAATGAGGATTGGTGGATTAATTTCTAATATTATATTTAAATGTCAAA
>DWJZ01003390.1:0-17181 GCA_018249125.1 Asbolis capucinus
CATACTATATACTGTTCAAGAAAATTATAGTACGCCAAACTACTATATTTCAGTACAACATATCAATATTTATATTTTGCAACACTAAAAGTAATTAAAAATATCCCACAAAGTATTAACATGCCTTTCATTCGACTACCGTCGTGCGATTGCGTGAAACAAAACAAACTTATTTTTAAAAAATCGAATGAGTCCTATATTTCTTGAAGCGTACTATATGTTTTATAGTCTTTTATAAAAAAGTACTATATTCAAACAAAAAAAAGATGGCAACCCTAGCGAGAGAGTAAATAAAATCTTATAAAAATAAATCCTCCAAAGTAAAGTGGGGATGATTTTTCGGTCGTCCACAGAGCGAGAGATATTGGAAGATATGTCTTTAACATGCTTAAAGATGTGAAAAGAAATATTTAAATTTGGGATATATTAGCAATATATTTTTATTTTCATGACAAATCCTTCACACGTGAGTTTCCCAAATTCCCGTAGGTGTGAGAAGTCTATCACTAGATTTGACCAGCGTGGTCTAACCTATTATTCCTCGCTGAGTGTGATGAGAGTGACTCTACTGAGTGCGTAGTATCTTTGTATACGTTCATTGCTACATAATTGGGTTTACATACTCATAATAATAACAGAAAACTGAAAAGAATTCCATTTATATACTTAAAAGAAACTGCCCTCTACTTCGTTTGTGAAGACCCAGTTACCATAAATAAGTAGTTATTGTGACATAACTGTAACAGTTACACAAGTGATATCGCGGAATTATTTCTAGATATTGGATGTCCTCTATAAAACTGTGTTGGCTTACTCTTATGTCAATAATTTCTGAGCGTATCCCGCGATTTTTTTTCACAAGTTGCTTTATATTTATCAAAGCTTTTTATACGGAACCCTATCGTTTTAGAATAAATATAGCCCATGTTCATCAGGAATAATGTACGATTCTAAAAGTTAAAGAATAAATTAAATCGGCCCAGTAGTTACGGAGCCTGTTTGTTTCAAACAAACACACAAGCAAATATTTTCCCTTCAAAATATTTACATATATTAAATTCCTCATTCACCTAACTGATTAAAGCTTTATTAAGATAGACTCGAGAGACGTACCTTGGCGCTAACGTACTCAAGAAAATTACAATTCTAGACAGTCTATTTTGTTCTAGAAACTCCGAATTACTTTCAAATATTCAGAATGAACGCCTTAACAATTACCCTGAATCTCTTCGCCGACCTACTTCAGATACTATGCCAACAAAATTGGGAATACATTGACTCGGCTCTGACTGGCACGGCTGGTATCGATTGGGCCATGATTACTTCGTGTTTCCACCTCGTTCGTCATGATGAAACTGGGGACGTTTGAAGGCACGCACACCGCCGCATGACTTGTAAGACTTCCTGTCATTTGCCGGTTTTGATTGAACGGCCAGGCGTTCTCAAAGTTGTTTAGTTATTCTGGCACTTGAGACAAATGCCGTTTCTGTTATCGTTCACGCCAGACGCTAATTAAAAAATGTATGGAAATGACGTATGCGGAAAAACAGACACTATATTTTTCTGCGCCAAATGTCATTTGTGAATATTTTTGAACTACTATTTGGCGTAAACGCTAGCAGAAAAAGTCTATCTCAATAATATAGGTATATGTCATTTGGCGTTACTTAGTTAACTAATACTGGATGTTTATAAATTATTTTAAGGTAAATGTTTACTGTATTGTAGTTAAAAAATAGTAGTTAATAGTTGTTGGTGAATGAATGAATGAATAATCCCTCGAATTGTTTGCTACGCCATACCCGGGCACAATGAACTGCATATGTAAAAAAATATAAACAAAAAACGTAGTACGTATGTCCGTAAGGTACCGTAAGCTACGTTGACGTGATAAATCGGAGCTCACAAAAGTAAAACATGAAAATTTGTAATCCATAGTAAAGTACAAAAATGTTCACTTGTTTTTGCTTATTCCTTTATGGTTATCAGAAAACTGAAATGAGCGAAAAATTCCAAATTATTCGGTCCTTTTTCAAAATGATCATATTGTAATTGTGACATGAGCTTAAAAATCATTTTGGAGCTTAATGATTCCAACAATCATATCTTTCTCATAAAGTTCTCAAAAGTGTGTGAAGTCCAACAGTCCGCATTTGGCCAACTATGGCCTGCACCCCGCACTTTTTGAGTGGAGATCTAAGCTTAGTAGTGGGAGAATGATTGCAAACATGAGTAGAAATATGGAAGAAGTTCTATCTGTGAAATTATAAAAATTCTGAAAGTGGTTTGAGAACCTCTGGCCTAGTCGCCTCGTAGGAGACAAATTGTGACGAGGTTAATCAAATAATGATTTTATGTCGTTGAAACGGAAATATCTCTGTTAATTTCTCTAATTTTCGAGTGGCAGGAAACAGGCGCATGGAATCAGATTAACTAATGTAAAAATGTGATAGAAGTAGTGCCCTGATGAACATGGCAATGATTATGAAGGTGGACAGACTAATCCCAATCTCACAATGACAAGCCACAAGCCTAAGAAAGGATTATATCGATAGTGAAAAACAATAACTGAGTAACTCTTTTTTATATTAAATAAGTTAGCGCTTGACTTCTTAACTGAGGACGGTTGTAATGACCACCTGATGGTTAGTGGTGACGTAGTCTTTGATGGTAAAGCGCACTAACTTAATAAAAGCCTATTCACTCTTGAATTGAAGACATTTACGTTATAATCAAACGGGAATACCGACGCGGGCAACATATTTTACTTATTCTCTTTAAAGTAACTCATAAGAAATACGCCTTTATCCTACTAATATTATAAATGGCAAAAGTTTGTGAGTATGAATGGATATTTGTTACTCCTTCACGTAAAAACGACTAAACAGATTTGAAAGAAATTTGGCACAGGGATTGATTATAGTATAAAATAACACGTAGACTACTTCTTATATCTGTATTCTTATATCTGTATCCACATAGAACGCGGGTGAAGTCGCGGGCAAAGCCTAGTTAGGTTAATAAGTTTGAACTTGCTTGTCCATTTAAATATTTTATCTGCTGTTGCTAATTAAAAGTTGGCCCCTTTTTATAGGAAAAGAGTTCCCTATACCAAGTTGGAGGAATAACTTGATGCCAATTAATAAAATAATTTATCGTCGAAAAAACTAAAGGTTCAAACTACAATGAATCAGTTACTGGTTGTTGTCTGTAGGTAAATGGTATATTTCAGTGAAATAGTTACTGAGGATTGTCATTAAGAAGTAGAACCTAATAAAATTAGTTTTCGAATTTATTGTCTATTTGTTCGCACGTGCTCATTTTAGAAAGGTGTATGTTGATATTAATGCGGTGTTAACATTCACTGTTTGTTTTATGTAAATGTGTAGATCTGATGATAAGTAAACTGACAAAAACCATTAGGAAAAATAATTATGGGACTATCATGTTATATACCCACCATGATAACTGAAAAATAGGATTCAATATTTTTATCATTAAAAAAATGTTCCAATGCCTCCGACAAGTATTACAATGCAACTATCGTTGTCAACGTAGTCGCAGCCAATTAAATACTCATTATTAAAGATAATTCAAAAACTGCCCGTCAGATGTCGCTCGATATTACATGGCAGTATGCAAATAAGTACTAGCTTTTGAATAAAAAACGAATCATCAAAATCGGTGACCGAGTATAAAGTTATGAACATTCAGTAAAACAAAAAAAATTAATAACTCAAAAACCAATATTCAGATGTCACTTAAAGTATCATAAAACTACGGGACAAGTCTTACCCGTAAAATAAAAAACAATTATCAAAATCGATCCACCCAGTCAAATATTATGCAGTTAAAAAAAAACAAAAATATTAAAACTAACTCAAAAACTACTCGTCAGGGGTCCCTTAAAAAAATGGGATCACATCGCAAGCATCTACTTTTGATCAAATACAATATTGTTTAAATTGATCCACTCAGTAAAAAAATCTAAGGTACCATACAATATAAAAAATACACAAAATTTGAGCACCTCCTCCTTTTTTGAAGTCGGCTAAAAAACCGAATTCAGCAGTTACAAATAAATATACCGTTACAAATAAACACAAATAAAGAAGATTTAGAAATAAAAAAACATGTAATTTAAACAACGTGGCTCGAGCCCCTAGCGATACGAAAACGAAGCGAGGGCAGTCACTAGTGCCACGATGGACGGCCAGAAAGACAGCAACAACAGTCTTTAGAATAATATCCGCGAGTTGTTGTTAATTAAAAGTTTCCGGAACAAGAAACGATCCCTTGCATATTAATACATGCGGTTCCCACAACACAACTCCAATTAAAATTGTTTTAGATCTTGAAGAGGAATTTATATTTTGGGGAAGTTACGATGTCTTTAATAAACATTAGGGTTTTTATCAGGAAAATAAGTTGATAAAGACATCAGGTGAGGGGATTCACGACTGTTATTTTAAAGTAAAACGTATTATAGTATCTGATATTCTTAATAGGCATGGTGTTACAAAAGATCAGTGGCTCAGTATATCACAACAGAGGAGACCAAACCTGATCCCACTTACACCAGCAACATATCGCATCAAGACGGGTGTTAGAAGAATGTGAAGAAGAATCACGGAGCTCCAAGCTCCCAGCCGGAACACGACGAATTGTTTAAGAGCTGACTAAATAAGTAAGACCGTTGACCCCGTCGCACCGTTGCGTTATATAAGAGAATAAACTCGTAATTATTTAGTTTGTATCTGTCAGCTGTCACTTCTGTCAATTGTCACTTCCATCAACTGACACTCCTGTCAGCTGTAACTGCTGTCAGCTGACACTTCTCTCGGCTGTCACTTCTGTCAGAAAGTGACTTGGATGGAGGCGGCTGCATCCGCCTGCCCTTGCTACGGGAACCCATGGTAAGTATGTCAAGACCTCCAACAACATTTCCGTAACATAAGATTGAAACATCCCTCACACACACTAACAACATTGTAATCCCTTTACCAGGGATCTGTATTCAAAGGTATTGTTTGACGCTTTGTGTAAACTCGTCTTCTAGGAAATAAAAATGCCTCGAGATATTGTGAAACTGCACATGAACAATACATTGGAAATCTGCTTGTTTCGGATCACGTTACAGTTCCGCGCCTACTGTTAAATTGTGTAGTACAAGCGTTCGTAGCCCGGCGGCTTGTTTCGATTGTAGGCGATCGACAAAGTTAAGCAACTGCGGGCGCGGTCGGTAGGAGGATGAGTGACCTTTATTAATCAAAATTTCATAAGCGCTCCAGTCAGAGGGCACCTAAGCCGTCACTCTCCATTGATTTTGTTATCCGTATTAGAGCTGCGTGGTGGAGAATGCTCTACGCTTCAATATAAAGAGAGAGACCCGTGCTCAGTAGAAGGCCATCGATGGGTTGAAGCCGACTGATAAACCGACTATCGTCAGAAGATTTGTGTAGCTTGGCCACCCAGTGAAAACATGGTAAACCAAATCATCATCATTACACCCCTTAACTGTCCCACTGCTGGGCTCGCGTTTTATCCCACAAGGCGAATACAGAACATAGTCCACCACACAGGTCACGTGTTATTGGTACACCTTAAACACTTGCAAGAACTTTATGGGCAACTCAATGGAATACAAGTTTCCTCGTGATGTTTTCTTTCACCGAAGCAAGTGACAATTAAAAATAATAAATATCTTTGGACACCTCACACACGGCCATGTGATGCCAAACTAAGCGTTAGCTTGTACTATGGTGATCAGACAACTAACAAACATACATATATACTTTTTAAATACATACTTAAATTGATATTACACACCCAGACACACAGAACAAACATTCCTGCTCATCACAGAAAAGTTTGACCTGGGTGAGAATCGAACCCACGACCTCCGGTGTAGTCAAGTTCACTAACCACTAGACCAACCGGCCTGTAAAAGGACTTAATTGAGCAAAAAAAATATTTCAATAATGTAAACAATAAAACATAATCACAAAAACCTGTTAAATAAAAGATCAAAAATTATGAGAACTTCACATAGTTGTGCTACGTCTGGCCATCTATTTCTATAGATATAGAAAATCAATTAAAAAATAAAGAACAAAGTAATACGAAATTTGAAGTTGGTGTGATCTACTTACATATTCCTATTTTATGATCAATATCATTATTGCTAACTAACAAAAACTAATGATAAAATAATAATAATTTCTCTAGATTCTTAATTATTACAAGGTTAAGAAATCGTGTGACCATTAAGCACACAATTAAGCATTAACACCAGTAATTAATGTTCAAACCAGTCGGTTAGTCACTGTAGCAAAAACATTATAAGAAGCATGAGGACGATAAACTCATGTTTTTGTAATACTTTGATGCTTACATCAGATTGAGGGCAAACCCCATCGTAAATGAGCAATAAAGTTGAGATTTAAATGCAGATCAGTAAACAGAAACATAATTATGTACAGTATGTGCAGTAATTACATATTTTATGTACAGTAAAAACCAGAGTTAGTAAAAATGCTAGACTGAGGTGTCTTGTCATGATCTTTGAGAAATTTATCGGGAACTCTCCGTGTTCAGGTTATTTCATTCAAGAGCAAACTTACAAAAGTCGAATAGAAGAAGAATAAGAACAGAGATATTTATGATTAGTATTCTTTGCAGCATGAGTAAATAAAATATAAGACTACAAAATAAAACAAAAGTGGTCCTATCAGGCCAAAGGTATGATAAACAGAAACAATAAACACCTTAATGGCAAAGGTGCAAAGTTTGAAAACTAAAAAATAAAAGGTTTATTGGAGTTGAACTTTTTTCTTTCAAAACAGATTTCTGTATTATTTTTTTGTAAAGTAATTTAAGAGTTCTCTAATAGTTATTCTTATGTTCTTTCTATGGGTATAATATCTAATCAAGCAGCTACATTATGTTTTCTACTGTTAATAATAATAGAAACTAACTCATGACATATAATGTGTCATGTTAATAAACTTATATACCTATTAAAAAAAAACAATGGTGAAACTCATAAATGATGTATATAATGTATGAGGGAAGTGTTTGCTTCTAACTTCTTACTGTGTATTTTAGTAAAGTAGTCTCTGTCCGCCACTTTCCTGGCAAGGTATGTTAATAAAGCATAGCAAATGTGCTATTAGAGAATATAATGTTGCTCTGTGCCAAATTTCATTCAACTCCATTAATTTGTTTTTGCGTGAAAGAGCAACAAACATCCAGCAACAGTACATTCACACATGTTATTGTTTTATTTAAATCCATTCATAAATTTTCAAAATCTTCCATTTAAAGAGTGCCAGAGCAGGGACTAATGTGATATAACACAATAACAATAAAAAAACTGCTTTTCTCTCATATGTACTCCCTACATGATGTTTCTTTATGCCAATTACTTCAAATACAGTATTTCAATACAGCTGCAATACCTCAATAGGTCTTAAAGTTTGCACAGCGGTTTATTTTTGGTATACTAACTACTAGTAGATTCAATTCTCAACCAAAATAGACCATTCATATTATAAAAAATAATGCTTACAGCGCCAGTAACAACATGAATTCAAAAATGTTTACTTAATTTCCCACAATAAACATTTTGTGCTTGTTTGTAAATTTCTTGTAGGCATAACTAGGAATATACTGCAAATACATTTTTTATGTATAAAACAGAGACTTACCTTGAAGGAGCTGTGTACTAAGGTTTCATCGAGGTCAATAACCATGCACTTTTTGTGCATATCCTGATGCCTCACTGGCGGTAGTAGAGGCCTAGGTGCATGTTCGGACATAACCAGGAGAGGGGGCGAAGCCCGGCCGTCGATGCTGTTGGCGCCATTTCCACCAGGAGGTCCTTTTCCGCGGCCGCCACGCCAACAGCACAGAAGGGAGCGTAGGAATCCACCTCCATTACTCGACTTCTTGCACCCCAATGGAGTGGATCCGGCGACCGCCACACCATCACCTTCATTGTGCTGCCCACCAGGGGACGATCCTAAAACAACCATATCACGTCAACGCCAACGAAAATATCACCGGTCACGACCACACACGGAAGCTCGCCTCGACAATCTGTGTAGGATTGGCCCAACAAGCTATCCACTCTCAAGGTTGCTCCTGGGAATGTTATCGCGCGCACGTTCCAATTGTTTACCTCACTCTGCAATCCCACCATTAACACGAATTGACCGTATGTCGCTTCACAATCCACACTTTCGAAATCGGTCACGATCGACAAATATTTATGTATCACGAGGCGGTAACATTATACGCTCCAATTTGATGGCAGTGGGTAACAGGTGTAACTCGGTTAGATTTACCTCTCTCGGATCCATAGCTGTTTAATTGTTCGTCATCCCGTGACACTTGAGTTATAATGGACGATGCGTCCATTTAAACATTTGTTTTTGGCCTTAAAATGAATGGCAACGGATTTTTTTGGTAATTTTAACACCATAAAACTATTTTTTATCTCCCTTTTATCTTACAAAATGGCAGGCAGCTCTGGGCAAATACCAACTATGCAGAAAGCCAACATAACAACAATATTTTGTGTCTCTTTCTAACACCTCGACTGACAATAGCACAGAAAGAAATAGAAATATGAACTCCTCGCTTCACTTTTTATGTTGCTCCTACTGTCAACAGCCAAAAATAGTCTGTTAAAGTAGCTGTTTAAGTTTATCTATCTTCTGCATAAGTTTACATAATTATATCCTACACATAAGTTTAAATCAATATACATCTAAACAATAAAAAATATCCAGCATTATTCAGTTCATTGGATCCAACAAGTATTACAAAAACTCAGTTTTTGGACGTCAGTATAGAGTACCTTCTTAAAGTCGTTGAACTGATTCCAATGATACTCTGTACAATAATTTTATGCACTGAAAACAAAAAAAAACGTTTTAGTGAAAATATTATGTTATGGTTCGATGGATGGTATGCTTATCGGGTAACTAAGATATTATCTAATTATTCATAAATCGGTCCAGTATCCGGCTGTATGTGATAGCGCATAAAATCTGGTCAGACGACTATTAATGACATTTTGTCATTAATATTACTGTCGTCACTAATGTCACTGTCGTCATTTGAAGTACTTTGTGGATGATTGTGAACGAGAAGTTGTGAATGGTACAAGAAAAGAAGTGATGACGCTACGAGACGGCTATATTAAAATTAATTGATTTAAATTTCTCTCATGATAGGTTACTTAGCTTAAGTAAATATTATCATTTACGTGATCGTGTATTTATTTGGTTGTGAATTATGTCTAGAAGGGATCCTGGGCCCATTCCAAATCGATGGCTAAAATGTCCACGAAAAGCAACAGGGCTCATTGCCGAAAAGTTTTTGGCCTTCAAAACGCCTTTGGGCCCCCAATTCAATGACAAAGTACCTGAAGAAAATAGATTTACACCGGCAATGTTATTTATGAACATAAGGGCCACGAAAGTGAGTAACACTGTATTGTTATCAAATTAACTAGATAACAATGTTATTAAACATAGTGTTTATTTTATAGATGAAGATAGGTCTGTGGATTGATCTTACAAACACAAGCCGTTTCTATGACAAATCTGAAGTAGAGAAAATGGACTGTAAATATGTAAAGTTGTCATGCCGTGGTCATGGTGAAACACCATCTATGGAACAGACAAGGTAATATTCTTGATACATCATGTTAAATCCTAGATAAGTAATTAAATGCTTGCATCCCCTTACTAGAATTTTTTAGGCTAGAAGGGGCGTTAACAACACAAATACAAATTATATATATATCTATGTATTTAAATAAATAATATCCTTAATTAAGGATCACCAAAATAAGAAATAGAATTTGGCTTGATCTACATTATATTGACTTACTACCCTTATATTTATACATAATTACAGCATGTGTTGTAAACAAATACTCTTAACATAACAAAAAGTCTTATTTCAGCAAAATAAATAAATATAAAAATTCACTTATGAAAATTTGGGGATTATAAAAATAATATATAGTCTAAATATATACATAACCCATAACCTGAGAACAAATATTCCCTTCGTCTCAAATCCCTGCTTTGGCTGAGAATCAAACCTAAGACTCATTGCTTAACCACCAGCAAAACTACTAAGTTACAGTCATCTCAGTCCCTCATGGCCCACTATTGAGCATGGGTCAGTTCCCTGAATGAGAAGGTTAAGGCCATAGTCCACCACGCTGGCCAAGTGCGGATTGGCAGACTTCACAAAATTTGAGTTTTGCAAACTTCTTGGCAAGTGACATTTAAATGCTTAAAATGCACATAACTCTGAAAAGTCAGAAGAGAGCACCCTAGGATTTAAACCCGAACCCCCCAAGTAGGATGCCAAATTCTTAACCACTAGGCTATCACTGTTGTCACTAGCCACCGCTAGGTTACAATAGTTTGGTGAAACTACCAACTACTACAGTCTATCTCATTAAACTTCTCTCGTATTCTATAACTATTATGAAAATAACAAAAAAGATACTAATATATATACTGGTAAATACTTCCAACTAACTAGTCAGTGCAGTAGCAAAAATTATGAGAATATATTTTTGGAGTCATGTCGTAAATGGTTTTGCAATATTTTTTTTATAAGGCTAATAGCTTTGTCACTATATTCTATTTATATAAGGTAATAAATTCATTTTTCCACAATGCAAAACGAAAAGGGTGTAGTTCTTTAGAGTTTTTCATAAGAGTTTCACCTTATTGTTTTCCAAAAATGATACTTTGTTACTGTAATTTATAATATTTCAGAGAATTCATTACAATAGTATCTTCATTTATCAATGAAAAGCCAACAGAAATCATTGGTGTGCATTGTACGCATGGATTCAATAGAACTGGATTTCTTCTCACATCTTACATGGTTGATGAATTGGATTGGAGTTTAGAAGCAGCTCTTAGGGAGTTTTCTCTAAAAAGGTATGAAATTCTGATATGTTTAATTTTATTTTATGTTATAAAGAAATTCTGTTGCGATGTTTGAGAATGTTGGCGTCAACAAATTAAGAACAGGACATTTGTGAGTGATGACCTATTATATAAGATTATAGTGTTATATAATAAAAGTGACCATTTTGCATCCCAACAGGGTCAAATAAGAGTTTACCAATTTTTAGCAGTGTTATGTAAATAAATAATTTGTATTGGAAATTTAAATAACATTGCCAATCTCTATGATTGAAAGAGGCTATTCAAATCTGATCAGGTGTTTCCGAAATAAGAGTGCTTGAGGGCACAAATAAATAGAAATAGATAACAATAATTTGAGAGAATCATGGTCCAGGTTTAATCCCCCATTCAAAAGTATTTTTGAAAACAATGTTTACCGTACAAGCATTATTGCATTAAGCATAGAATACTGATGTATTGATGGTAATTGTTTCAGAAAGCCGGGTATTTACAAAGATGACTATTTAAGAGAACTCTTCAGAAGGTATGATGATCTAAAGTTCGCATCACAAGCCCCACCTCGGCCTGATTGGTGTATTGGTTAGTAGTTATTGTGGCAACATTTATTAGTACAGTTCTACAATTTGTAATAAATATGTTTACATTCACTAAGAGTTAACATTAAAAAAGTATTTTTTTTCAGAGGAAGAAGATCGGTATGACGACGATGATGAAGGTTCAAACTTTCCTCAAACCTCAGCCGTGGATGTTCCACACCAGTCACATTCAAAGTGAGTATTTTGCACTCCGAATTCAATTCCAGCCAAGGATCAACTTATGTGACATATTATCATGTGTATTTGTTTTGTCCGTACTACAATGCTACACTTTGAGTCTGTAGCACTTACTAACTACAGGAACCACGCTTTAGGGAAACACCTAAACCTGCTTGAAATTGTAATGATATGATGATTGTAGATCTTGGCAACCAGATAGAGCTGAAATGGGTCCGGCTATAACAAATCTATTTTGTTCGCAGTGGCCTTTAGGTTTTTGCGCCTTACCCATCTTTTCGTTAGAAGCGTTCATAGCCCTGTGGCTTTTTTCGATTCTAACCGATCGTAAAAGTTAAGCAACAGCGGGCGCGGTCGGTAGGAGGATGGGTGATCGTTAGTGGCAAAAATATGGAGCAGAGTTGTGGAGTACGCTCTAGACCTCCTCAGTATGAGGAGAGACGCGTACTCAGAAGTGGAACATCGATGAGTTGAATCCAAGTTTTTCGTTGTAAATCAAATTGATTTAAAGTGTTTATACAAAATCTATATTCTTCAATAAATTTTAGTAAATATTGGACGCTTCTCAGCTCACAGCCTCTTGGGCTAGGGGCCCTCTCAGGCCAGGGGTCCCGTCAGTTACGGGGTCCGGGGCATTTTATTAGCCTTGTCACCCTATAGTAACTCCACTAAGACCCATGCTCACGGCTCAGTGCATAAAAGCATTAAAAGAAAGTAAAATGAATAAATGCCTTAACATTTTTCGTTTCATTTTATGGAATGAAATGAAAAAACTATAAATAAGAAGTAATAGGAATGTGATTCGTTTTTTTTTTTACCAAACCATCCAGGATCACACTGGCACTTAAAGAGCTCCACTTTAGGATAATTAAGAAACAAAAAGTACAATCGTGTGCCATCGTTCGTCGTGTTTCAATCGTTAAGCCATGTTGGAGGCCTTCGGGCAGCATAAATGCTTCCACCAATCCGCATTGGAGCAGCGTGGTGGACTAAGCTCGGCCTCCCTAGTATGAGGAGATACCCGTGCTCAGTAGTGGGTCAAATAATAATAAAATTAATACCATAATCTTAGAAGTTTGAGTGTGAATTCATTTATTTATTTACAGTCGTAAGAAGAAAGGAAAGAAAGAAACAACAGTCAGGAAAGAAACATTTATGCCTGAAATTAACGGGGTTGAACCGTTCAATGATCAACCAAGATTAAGTGAGGTGCAGCGGAAAGCCCAGGACTTCTGTAAGTGGGAGTATACTGGCTTTCCTGGGTCACAGCCAGTCTCCATGGACCGGAATAACATCAGCCTATTACATGAAAAACCGTACAGGGTGTCATGGAAAGCAGACGGTGTCAGGTTAGTTCGACCAGCCCTCTTAAAGTTTTCTTTTATCATGCGTATGGTAAAAAACTGAAATAAGTTGTCAGTGTCAGTGTTTCTTTGATTACAATGTCTTCAAGTCGAGAGTGAGTAGGATTTTGTTGAATTTGCGCGCCGTACCATCTAGACCACATCGCCGCTTACTAGAATAAGATGCCCGCGTCAGTGTTCCTTCGATTACAATGAAAATATCTTCAAGTCAAGAGTAGGCTTTTCTTTAATTAATGCGCTTTACCATCTAAATCACATCGCCACTTACCATCAGGCGGGATTCTGGTCGAGCACAAATTTATTGAATGAAATAAAAAGCATTCTACTAAATCTCCGTATTATTTCTTTAAAAAAAAATGTTATATTCCCACAATTCGGGAAATAATAACAATACCACCTGATGAAATCTGCATCATAATTTTGTGCGCAAAAGAAGAGTCTTATCTTGTCGTACAGCACTGTTTTCCAAACTTTGCCTCTCCCTTAGGCGTTGTTTGGGAGTGGCGGTCCTTCACCAATCACCGCTACCCTACTGTGTTTGTATGTGTGTTGATATGTGTGTGAGTAGGCGTTTATGTGTCTAAGTTTATATGAAGTACTGGAATGGGTTGTATTAAAAGAACTCTTTTAGTTTTAAACATTTTCAGTTGGCATGTTTTATGTTTTCTGCAGCAATTTGTATTCTGAGTAAGACGGATTTGTATTTCGAGTTGAACGTAGACTCCAGACTTATTTTATGTTGTGGGTATAAGTCGTTTCATATGCTTGCTGCAGCAAACTTGAAACAACCTCAGTAACGCCTATTTTGTGTGCTGCCTTGATCAAAAGAGTTTGTGAGTTTGAACGTACGGTTCTATTAGAAATGTCCTTTATCCAAACAAGTTCTTCAAACAGATATTCCGGTTTTTTGTTCCATATTACTCTATGCACAATGGAAGAAAATTGAAGCACTCTTCCAGCACACATGTTTAGAGTACCCTTATTATTCAGGTAGGGAGTTGTATGTTGTCTTTTAGGAACATTAAAACAAATACACGCGTTTTGTACTCTTGGTATAATTCTTTCAGTATTGGTGTTAACTCGTATACCAAATTGTGGTTCAACGACAGTCGCTACTATATCGCGTTTGTGTAACAAAAATCGGCGGGCTTGGATGTACCAATGGGATGCTCGTCCCAAGTATAAACAATAAAAGAACATTATTTTTGTTTTAATGTCTTAAAGTATTAAGCGTGGTCTATTTTTACAGGTACTTAATGTTAATCGATAACGAGAACGAGGTATATATGCTAGACAGAGACAACTGCGCGTTCAAGGTCCATGGTCTTAAATTCATTCACAATAAGGAGGGCCGTCACCTAAGGAACACTCTTCTTGATGGTGTATGTAAATTTATTGTTCCTTTAACATAAACTTTCAACACATACAGACACATCCACGCCTTGAAAGAAATAAATAGTTGTGTGTTAATTTTTGTTCTTTTAAAATATACACACACATCCATATCCACACACACACACACCCATACTCACACACACACACCCATACTCACACACACACACACCCATACTCACACACACACACACCCATACTCACACACACACACCCATACTCACACACACACACCCATACTCACACACACACACTCATACTCACACACCCATACTCACACACACACACACCCATACTCACACACACACACACACACACACACCCATACTCACACACACACGCACATCCACGCCAAGAAACATTAAGTAGTTGTGTGTTAATTTTTGTTCCTTAAAACACACATACATTAATACGCACATACACACACATCCACGGCCAGGAAAGTGAAATAGCACAATCTGTGTCAAACAACTTAAAAAATAATATATTTAGTCATTAAGTAGTTGTTTAAATTAATTAATATTGGCCTTTGTTAATATTTAATAACAAACACATGTTGTAACAAATATTTTTAAATAATATTTCTTTAGTTTTTTAGTTGTGGTGAAGAATCTCATACTGAATTAGTTCTGAGCAGATCTTACCTTATGACAGTAATTGGTCTGAAATCGAACTTGCTACCTCTTTCTAGACACCACCAACTGGATAGTACGTTTCAACAATCCTGTTGAACAACATGTCTAAAGACTTAGGTGACCCTAAAATCTTAATAATTCACCGTCATCCATGACTATCTTACTGCAGAACTCTTGGCCCATAATATGAGAAGTGCAGACTATTATCCACTACGCTGGACAAGTGCGGATTGGCACACCTTCGAGATCTTTACGGAACACTTAGGAGTACAGGTTTCCTCACTATGTTTTCACCGAAGCAAGTGATAATTATTTCCAAATTACTGATGCCTATCAATGTCTTCACAGGAGATGGTGATGGATAGAAAAGAGAATGGTGGCCAGAGACCTCGCTTCCTCTGTTATGACATCATCCGCTTCGAGAACATGAATGTTGGGAAGGAGAGATTCTACCCCGTCCGCTTAAACTGCATAGAGAAAGAAATTATTAATCCTAGGTGAATACCCTTGCCATGTATGTGATATTTTATGTAATAATGCAAAAAAATGTCTTTTTAATTTTAATGCATGTTATAGTTGTCTAAGAAGATTTAAAAAAAAATTGCAGACAGCAGATTATTGTTTTTAAAACCTTCTTTATGTTAAACTTGAAATTTCTCTCGCTCCGCTTCGGAAGAAGAGTTGTCAAGCGGTTTCAGAGTTGCCATACCAATTTTAACCTATTCTGGGATAAAAAGTATCCTATAACTATTGTACTTACTTACTTGGTTTCGGAGTTGGCCAATTTTAACCTGTTATCCTGCGGGACCTAAGCCATTTCCTGGGATAAAACATGTCCTTTAACCTTTCTCGGGTCTTAAACTACGACTATATCGAGTTTCGTCTAATTCTGTCCAGTGGTTTTTGCGTGAAGCTCGTACAGACAGACAGACAAAAATCGATTTTATTTTTGTATTGCACTATCTTAAACATACAAATAAACAAAGGCATTTGTGAAACATAATAAATTTTTATTTCTATTTTTTTTCGTAATCACCGGACATGCCATGTAGTCCAATTGAATCTATCGAGCGACTATTTAAACGATTTTAATTTTATTACTTGTGTCATCTAGGTACATTTTTAAATTAATTATTATGTTGCTTGTAAAGTACTACATATTATATTATAATAGCCAAAAAAAAGATCCTGATGTAGAGTGGTCTTGTTACAGAAATCGCGCTATAATCAATGGTGAAATCAAAAAGGAGCAGGAGCCGTTCAGCGTGCAGCTGAAACAGTTCTGGGACGTGGCAATGGCGCGCCAGCTGCTGCAGGACAAGTTCGCGCGCACGCTCACCCACGAGCCAGATGGACTCATCTTCCAGCCTTCCATCGACGTATGTACCTACAACGCAAAAACACAAATGCGCACACCCAAAGAGAAACACACATACACACACATAACTGCTCACGCAGATACAGACAGAGAAAAAGAAACACACAAATTTTCACACAGATATAGAAACACATGCACAATACACACATAAATACCATATAGACACACGCACACAAACACATCGCTAGATTCGCATGCGCGTGCACGCACACACGCGCATATACACAAACTTGAAAGAAACTATTTAGGATGATCATATAGAAGTGTCTTTGATCTATAAAACATTACTCTCTTATTACATGTATACGAAGACTTATAATAATTTAGTTTCTTTTCTCTTTTTGCAGCGTTATCTCGCCGGTCAGTGTCCGAGCGTATTGAAGTGGAAACCACCCAGTTTGAACAGCGTTGACTTTAAGTTAAAGATTGTCAAAGAAGACAGGCCTGGGTATGTAAATGATCATAATGATATTGAATTAAGAACAATCTTTGTCTATATTAAAACAAAAAAATATTCTGGTATTGTGTGCTGATGTATTTTTAAATATATATATGTATGTTTATCAGTTGTCTGATCACCACAGTACAAGCAAAAATGCTTAGTTTGGTATCAGATGGCCGTATGTTTTCCTGAGATATTTATTATTCATTTTTTTTTTCTAATTATTT
>DWJZ01003391.1:0-17181 GCA_018249125.1 Asbolis capucinus
TAATACTAATAAAGATTGAAATTCAACCCTGATTTTAATAGGCATTTACTAAGTAAACGCAATATCTTAGACATCAAGAATATTGTTAATTTAATGTTATTAAAGACTGAAATTCAACCCTAATTTTATTAGGCATTTACTAAGTAAATCCAATATCTTAGCCATCATCACTTCTTACCATCAGGTGGGATCGCTGACAAGTGTTAACTTAGTGAACCTAAAAAAAACAATTAAAAAATATATTGTCAGGCAGTACTGATTGTAAAACGCCAGCGTGTGTCAAATACATTTCAGTGTGTAAATCTTGTAATTTAATATATTTATAATTCATTTTTGGACTATAAAATAGCTGTTCTCACTTCTCCTGGTAAGGCACAAAAACTGATAATTATTTATTAGACTCCACGGATTCAGTGTATCAGTACAACTCCCCCTACAAACCCCCTGACCTCCCCTACAAACCCCCCCTGATCTCCCTACAACAACCCCCCCTGACCTCCCTATCCAACCCTTCCCAACTCGCATTAAGACTTTGTATGTATATGATCTCATTAATAACTGGCAACCAAGGAAGACCTTGAGCTTGATAGATCACCTAAAATTTAAGAATAGGCTAAGAATACAGCCATTTTAACCACAGTATATACGCGGGAAGTGAAAAAACAACTTCAAGGTTCGTTCTGTTAAGATAAACATTGTTCTTGCTCACGATAAATCAAGTCTGGGAATCGAACCCACAATACCCGATTGACGCAAGGCTTGCGCAACACTTGACTGGGCGAATTTGTTTGGTAATTTCGTGTTTGTGTCACTTGGAGCCGGGCTGAAGTAACTAAATAATTCTGTTTTCATTTGTTTTAGTTTCTGATACAATCCACAATTAATATAAGAAGTTTTTGAATCCTTACTTAATGATAGCAAATATATTTGATATAAAATAAAGTTGTGTATGTTTGTTGCTAAAATGTCAATTAACCATAAAACACCCGGAAGAGTGTAGTAGTTCTCTATGACACCCTGTGTGTTTCTAGTGTGAAAACTACGTTTAATTTATGTATTTCAATCATTATCTGCATAACTATCAGGTTCAGAAATGTTCAGGATTTCATATTTTACATATCTAGACATTATGTATTGTAATTTTATAATTTTTGTATTTATCATTGTAGATGTTGTTCATGTTGGTATTTAATATTTAATTTTTGTATTTAATATTGTTTATCATTTTGTTAATGTTCTGTGATGTTATTTTTTTTATAATTATTGTTTGCATTTTTCCAGATGCTGCGATGGTGCGTCTTGCTGGCGTTATGCGCGCTGGTCACATCCGATCCGGCTTCAGACAACCTGCCGAGATACCGTGGGTTTCTTGTTGTTTCTTAAAACTATTAAGCTATAATATATTTTATACTGATTTTGTGCACATACGCACAGAAAAAAATACAATATATTTTTTATAAAAATATATGAATGCCCTTGTCCATATCAAAAAATACATTTTTATAAAGATCTCAAATCGCTTTAAAATGATACGTAAAATGCTTTTGTCTGTGGGTGTGTGTAAAAAGCACTGTAATTTAATTGCTAAGTGTCTAATGAATAATTAATCTACCTTCCCACTAGGAAAGAAAACAAGACATTATAAGTTTGTTGCGGACAAAGGACATTTTGGTGGTATTAAATAGATGAAAAATTACTCTTTTATTTATTGATTAATGAAACTGTAACATATAGAAAAATGTACTAGGACAGTTTATAAACACTTACATTTCCATGCATTTATTTGCATGAAGAAACTGCATTACATTCAATTGACATTTATCTATGTATTTTGAATGTTTTACAGAAATACGAAAGCGAGTTAGGACTGGTACGTACACAAATCTCAGCAATGCATTATATCATTTACAAGATTTGTTTTATGAAAAACACATTTGCGTGTTTTATATTAAGTCATAAAGAGAATTTTATAAAATTTGTATTTTGTTACAAAAATAATTTAATTATTAGTAATTGACATTTTATAAAAGTTGTATGGACAAAAGTGTATTTTGTCTCGTCAGAACTTCATATAAGCATTTTATTTTAAATATAATAATACATTTCGAAGCAAAAACAAGTCTTGTAAATGTTCAAACTATTCAGTGTGCTCAGTGGTACAAACGGGACTCACATAGCCCTTATAAGCAAAGTATTATCACTCTATACTATCTCTTGTAGCTTACAATACTGTTACAGCGAGTTTCTAGAGAATCAAACAGAATCAATTCCAATTACATCGTCTAAACACTTGACCTTGTAACCAGGTGGTAGTGACCTGGTTCAGAGATTGATTCCGGAATAGATAATTTCGTGATATGTTCTGAGGTCATCAAAGAAAATCAAGTGTATTTGAATAAAAAAATAATGCAATTATATACAAATTATTTTTATAACTGTCTCGCATCGTAGTAAATCTTTCAAGTATGAAGTAGTTAAATAACATTATTCATTGTTGTTAAAACATCTTTATCTCAAGATAGTTCGCTGAACAGACACTAAAAGAAACAAAACACTTGATACCACCACCTACCATCACTTTGTGCTAATTTATCACTTTCTTTAAAGAAATTAATTGTTGATTTTAATATACCTTTTGCACAATCTTTATACATAAACGACTTATTAGCCTACTTCCTTTTTTTTACAATTACTTCCGGGTGGTATACCCCTCTTTTTGTCCCCCTCTTCAGCCCGCCCCAGTCAGCATCACATTTAGTGTACGAATGCAAAGTGTTAAGCTTATATCTTCCTATTCAAAGTCCTTAAACAATTTTTCGAAAACAGGACGAAATTTTCAGGTACGTTTAGCCCTCTCCACCAAGTTTCATAAAATCTTTTTAGTAATTTAGGCAAGAAAAGGTAAAAGACAAACAGACAGAGTTACTTTCGCATTTATAACACTACTAGTAAGGACGCCTCATGTAACTTAATCTACTACCAGAAATGCAGTTAAAGTTAGGGGCGGGAGCTTAAAATAGTGCATCGTCGACGATTCAACCGGCCTAACCGGTAGTGCCGGTACAACGCACGCGGAGTCTAACATAATCTAAGGTCGATTAGTCTAGTAGGCTATATAGTCAATGCATTACACTCATCTATCACGCTTAAACTCCATCAGTACACTTAAACCTATCATTAAACGAATAATCATTTCAATTCAAGCACAGCTTTTACACGCTGGCCTAAGTATCTAGCATTATCATCATCATCAATTATGTTGACATAGGTTTCAAATTGGATTCAGAGGAAGATTGAAGAATTATTTCTGACTTTAGTTGGTGATAGTGGTATAATTTTTTGTTACAAATTATGGTTATAATTTTTTATTGTCTACTCTTAGGTTTTTTGCCACAGGTGTAACAAAAGATTGTACGCAAAGTATTAATTGAAATCGTTAAACTTCGTATCAGACCACGCGAAATGTAGGGTTCTTGAAGTAGTTACTTCTTAACCTGTTCAATCTACCTATCCAAAGATGTTTTCCTTTTCAATAACCTAAGGTCTTGATTACTTTCATGTCTTTAAAAATTGTTCATTTCAGATTCAAAAATGTTCCCAAAACTACAATAATATATGTATTTTTTTGTATAATGTGAAATATTATTTAAATTTTTTAATATAAGTCCTATCCAACGATACCCCATGCGATGGAATAAACAAGAAAACAAAATAATTATTTATCCAGTACCGAAGATGCTGTAAAAATTTTTTTTTTAAGTTTTTAATCCATTCATTTGTTTCCAAATTACACTTTTCTTGTAATAACTGCCGAACGGACATACTTTGAGGGCATCGTTTATACTACGGAACCCCAAATTAAATGCAAAAGGTTCCTTGTGCTCACATAACAAAGATATCCTACTATTTATAATTGAATTATTCAAGTTCACTCGTCTATATAAAAGAAAGTTATGGTTAAATTTAACCAAAATTACAATGAAAATATTTAAATACCTTTATAATGAACACACTATTAACATGGTTATAAAAACTCAATTATAGTTCAAATTCCCACAGGAACAATAACAGACTATGTTCCGTATACGAGATATCATCGCCATATTGTCGTTCTCTACTTCCCATAATATTGCGTAGCTACGCACTATAACATTCATTTTAAAATACAACGCAATTATAAGTTCATTAATAGCCAATTACTAATTATATCGTATTTTAAACAATAATGATTACTTGTTTTTTTATTTGGATTTATTTAGTTCCATTTTTAATGACGTAAATTTAAAATATTCACTTTAATTAAAATAATAATTATAAAAAATCTATACTCATATTAATGCCTGTGTTGTATATTTAATATGTTGTAATAATTGTATATATTGTAATAAAGATCTTTTGTTATGTATATACATACATATGTCATATGTGTTATTTTTTACGTTTTCAGCCTATTTATTTATACAATTTAATTTCTTATTAGAATATTTTGTGTTCGATTCGATTCAAGAACATTCGTATTTTTGTTCGTTTGGTCTCTTTCTGTATTTAATTAGTGTTTCCTATTCCTTTTCTTTCTTGTTTTTAATCTCATATTCTACTTGAATCTCTTATTTGACATTATTTTTATAACAAGATTTCAAGTGACTATGGTCACCTCTAACTTGTTACCAGTAGATATGGTGTATTTTAGAAATCTTTTGGTGGTAATGTGTATTAACTTATTGTATTTGTTGAAATAAAGTTGTATATATTTTAACTTCGGTTTTGAGTGTAATTAGCTCTTCGATATTTTAATCATTGTAAGGTAGCTGTATCCATATTCATAAGATTTTCTCCTCAGCATGACCATTCTAAGCTGACTTCCATTTCTGAAGTATTTTGAATAATACTTATTACAGGAGGTACTAATAGTTACTAATTATTTAGATTGTTATTCACTACGGTTCATGGTTAATTGTTGAACGTACTAAAATTTATAAAGGTTGTTTCACTAAGTCCCAAAAGGTTAACCAAATAATGGTGTTCACACCGGTTCATGCATCTGGGATGGATGGATAGTTGAGGTTAGTAAAGGTGGTGGTCATCGTTGATGATCTTCCTGATGATGACCTGATTTCCAGCTGATAACCAGTCAGGACAAGCGGAGGTAGACGACATGGTCGGCAATCTTCTGCAATGGATCCAAGCGCTATACCAGCAGAAGAATAGGAAAGGTCCGTTGAGTTATCCAAAATTACAAAACAGGCCAAACAAATTACAAAATAGAACGACTCTACTTGTAACTGATAAGTTTAAGTGATCCAAAGAAACAGAAATGATAACATTATTTGTCAAAATTCTACTAAGGTGTCGATACAAGCTATTGAACATGCTAGTTTACTAAAAACAAAGCAAGTTAGTTACTTTACCAAAAGCAAAGCAAGCACGCCAATTTAAAGTGCACATCAAGCACAGTCACTTGTTGAAAGGTAGCACATAATATCAAAAGAAAATATTTTGATACTAATATATTTTGTCTAAATTTTCAGCTCGCCAGTATTTCGGAGGCAAACCCGAAAGACCGAGACCATTTGAGCCGGCTTCCTATCTTCCACCAACGGGCTACCCTCCGTCAGGATCTCGACCTACGCCTTCTTACAACGAAGGCCCTTCGACGAATCCTCCTTATCAACCCAGCTCTCCTTACCAGCCTTCACCTAGCCAGCCTACTTATCAACCATCTCCATCTGACCAACCAACTTATCAGCCAAGTCAACCTTCATACCAACCCAGCAGACCATTCCAACCTAGTCAACCAACGTCACCAAGCAGTCAACCCTCTCAACCATCCCAATCAACGTATGAACCAAGTCAGCCGTCCTATCAACCTAACCAGCCATCCCAACCATCATATCAACCTAGCCAATCAACACAGCCATCATATAATCCGAGTCAACCATCCTACCAACCAAGTCAGCCAACACAACCTTCTTATCAACCCAGTCAACCATCACAACCAGGTTATCAGCCTAGCCAGACTACCTCATCAGAAACTACAATACCTCCATATGAACAAACTCAACCCCAGCAACCAGTAACACAGCCTGATTCAAATATACTACCACCTCAACCATCTCCAGGAGATGATGATCGACACCCTCCTCATATCCATGATATCACAGTTGACTGCGGTAAAGAAATGATGACGATAAACATCGAATTCAACAAAGCTTACAACGGTATTATCTATTCCCAAGATCATTTCAATGAGCCCGATTGTGTTTACGTGAGAGAAAACTCGAATCAAATTAAATATTCATTCACTGTTAGCTTAAACACCTGTGGAACTAGGTTCTTCAGCGATTTCGAAAATGAAGGCCAAGCGTATCTAGAGAACGTTCTCGTATTGCAAAATGAACCTGGTATTCAAGAAGTTTGGGATCACATTCGTAGAGTGAGATGTCTCTGGGAAGGCAGCTTAACGAAACAGTTGGTATCTTCTCTCAGCGTCGGTATGTTAAGCCAAATCACTAGTAACTTCAGTGGTGACACAGCGATGGCAAGATTGGATATACAGACTGGTCGTGGACCTTTTGCTCCTGAGGCTAATGGCTTGGTGAAGATTGGGGAGACAATGACTTTGGTCGTGTCTGTAACAGGAGATGCAGGCTTCGATATTCTTGTGAGAGAGTGTATCGCACGCGACTCCGAAAGCCACCACGTTGTACCTCTCACAGATTCTAATGGCTGTATATTGAAACCCAAGCTATTCGGTGCATTCCAGAAGACGAGGGAAACAGGAAACACTGGAGCGTCCGTTATTGCGTTTGCGTTCTTTAATGCATTTAAATTCCCTGATGAGATGGACTTGATCATACAGTGTGAGGTAGAATTATGTAAAACCGACTGTGACATGTGTCCTAACCCTGGCAGTATAGAGCCTAGGAGACGCAGACGAGATGTAATACATGTAGGTAATAGGACTATTGAACCAATAACCACAGTTGGTAAGGGTTTGAGGGTAGTTTTCGCTGAAGACTTGCCAACTGAGACTGGTTTCTGCATTACTCCTGCAGCAGCGATGTGGGGGGGTATGCTAGTTATAATGACGTCATTATTAAGTAGTATTGCTGTTTCTTTCTGTTGGCAAAGATCGCGTGGTTCTGTTAAGTTCTCGTAGAATTATATTTGAGCAGTGGTCTTTGCTGTAATATTTATTTTTATGAAGGTTTATAAAGTTGAATTTTGCTTAGCTGAAGCATAACCCAGTGGCCTATGAGCACCTATGCTTTTTAATAAATGCTTTAGAAATAAACGATCACTTCTACAATCGAGATATTTACATTAAAGGGAAATAGTCTCAACCTTAAAAAAATACTAACTAGATCTTCTCATAGGGACAACAATGATGATTTATAATTAAAATTGTGTCTTACAACGACGTACGATTTTGAACGAAATAAGCAATATAAAATTTATTCTATATTATTTAATATAGTCATTGATGTATATGTTATATATTTATGTAAAGTCAATATTTAACAAAACGGAATACAATCATTTTACGATTGACAATGCGATAAGATTAGTAAAAAAATTGTAATTTTGTTTATAATAATTTTAATACTTTTTATATGTAGTTTGTTAAATACTGCGAATGTAGCTAGTTTTATATTATTATTTTATAGTTTTCCAATTTTATTCTAATAACAGTAAATAAGGTATTTATTTGCTTGTTTATATTTTGTTTATTTGTGAACTCTTTTATACAGTATTATATTATTTTAAAAGTATTTCATCTTGTATAAAGATCCTCGTGAAGGAACAAATCTTATTATTTTGTATTGTTTTTGATAATACTCTTATAAGTGTAAATTAGAAATATTTGGTTAGAAATGATGACACATACAGATCGAAATTTTGAGTTAATGTTATTAATTGACTAATAATGATTAATGGTAATTATTTGTAGTAAGGGTTATGAAAATTTATTATAAAATATTCTTTTTAACTTTGTCGAATAAGACGAACTTTTCCGATGTAAACATTTGCTAATAGTTTAGCGATATTTTAGGATTGGATTTATCAATTAAGAGATTAATTTAACCCTAAAATATCAAATCACATCAGTCAATCATACATTTATATGTATGATTGACTTTATAGCAATTATTATAATACCCCTCACATTGTGAATGGAGATCCGAGCCCAGCAGTGGGACAATCAAGGGTTGCAATGATGAATTATTAGTAATTGACCAATGAGACCAATATTTATTTCTGAAATACTTTTCTATCAACGACGACGAATTTTCGACTTTCAAAAGGTGCTGTATGATGAAAATGTATTTAACTTTAAAAAACATATTGTATTCTGTTACAATAAATTTTATAATTTAAATGGCTGACAGAATTACAAGTCTAGATAAATTGTATAACTTATAAATATTAAAACATCATTAACATCGCATATTCCGTGCAACATACTAATTAAATAATTTACTAACATTAAGATTAAAAAGTACATTTTTATTTATATTTACTCAAGACTTGCAAGTTATGACGTCATTAGATAGTAGTGTAACTGTAAATATTGCTTAGTGTAAGATGTTATTGTGTAAGGAATTAAATGACTTTTACATAACTTTGTATTGTTTATTTTCTAAACGAATATGTAACGATAGTATTTAATTTAAGACTAAAATTAGGCGGATAGGTGGCTGCTAGTGACAAACATTTTTATGAGCGCTTCTGTACTTCGGAGGGCACGTAAATCCGTCTGTCCCGATTGTCATTATTAGATCGCGTTAAGCAATGTCAGAGGCCTTTGGGTGACATAAAACTACTTGACCGGGTTGACCACTAACCCCTTCACCAATCCGCACTGGAGAAGCGTGGTGGAGTATGCTCTAGGCCTAACGAGTTACGTGAAGAGACACACGTGCTCTTTATTGGACTATTACTAGTCCAAATTATAATGATCAGTGATGCATTTACGATCCAGTGGTGTGTCTGTCCGTTGGTCGATCTAATGTCATAAAAATAAATTGAATTTTATAAAAAGACTCCTTTATAATAATAGAAAATATACTGTATTTTTCACTGCTCAGGAGAACCGCTGTCTGGAGACAATCTTGAATACAATATTAGGTTTTATCTATCATAGAAATGCATTATCATAAAGTGAAGCGGTATACATAATTTCAGCTCCTTAGAGCTGTCTGGTCTTACATTGATTTTAGAATTATATTATCATTAAAAAAACCGACTTTGAATCTCCGACAAGAAATACATTGAAACGATCATGGTCAACGTGGTCGCAACAAATTAAATATTATTAAAGATAACTCAAAAACTAACCGTCAGATGTCGCTAAATGGGATCACATCGCAAGCACCAACCTTCGATAAAATTATCAAAATCGGTCCACTCAATAAAAAGTTCTACAGTAACATATATAAGAAAAAAATACACACGAATAGAGTACCTCGTCCTTTTTTGAAGTCGGTATAAATATAAGTTATTGTAAAATCTGCAAACTGAAGAATAACTTTTGTGTATAATTCCTTGCAGAACTAATTGTGTCTAAAATAGAATAAAATACATAATAATATACAATTAGTAATATTATAAAACTTGTCTAAATCTTCACGATTATAAGATTATTTCTAATCACTGCCACGTTGACACCTTCGGTTGTACAGGCAGCAACAAAAGTATTAAGTTAATTAATTCATTTCACTTAAGTTAATTAATTCATGTTAAGTTTTTAGATTTTATAATTACCTTCCTTAAATAAACTTACCACATTCAGAGTTAGTAATTATATTAAATAAAAGATTACCTTACAACTCTAGCTCCGTTAGGTTTGTATGTCTGTTTCACTATCTAAAGATGTGATCTTTCGGTACACGGTTTTTGTCTCTTTTCCCGTATACACTCTAGCCAGGGCCTTGATACAATTTTTTCTGCTAACGTTCACGCCACAACCCAGTTCAAAAATGTATGGGTTCAAAAATGACAATTGGTACTAAAATACGGTCCGTTTTTCCGCAATATACTTCATTCCCATATATTTTTGTATTAGCGTTTGGCGTGAACAATAACAGAAGGACGTTTCTGTAGAGGCCCTGTTCCTCTAACAATTATTCTCCAGTCAATAGTTGCCTGGAAGAGATTTCTGTTTTAGCGATAAGGACGCGTATTGTAAAATAACTCAAAATTGTATTATATTTATTTTTTGGTATATATTAAAGAAAAATTGTGTTTGTTGCATTTGTGGAGATGTTTTAAATAAGGAGCGATTATTTTAAGTTATATAAGCATTAAATTCATGCATATTCACTTTGGGTTGGACATGACGATTGTCGATGTGATTGTACTTGACTGAAAGCACCGAAAATAAGTAAACATTAACGACTGTTTGCGGCACTTAGTTATCTTCGTTTTAGCTTTTCGTCTTTTCGCGTCTTTTGCATCTTTTTAAGCGACGTGAGAAAAGGAGTTAGTGTATTTGACACGTACATATATTTTTAATTGTATATGAAACATTTTCACATAGAGGTAGTCTATTAGGGCTTCCAAGCAAACGTACAACATTTTACAAGTTTACACGTATATTTTATGTATCTGTACTACTGCAATAAGCACGTACAAATTAAATTGATTGTCTCCGGACCTTAAAGGACCTTGTAGGACCCAATATTTTATTTTTTTTACTAATTTTGAGTTCAATCTTGACATCGATTTTTTTTAATTACTCTATTGCCGACAAAAAAGGAGGAGGTAATCAATTCGTGTGTATTTTTTTTATATATACATATGTCACCTCAGAACTTTTAACTGAGTGGACAGATTTTGATCTTTTTTTTGATCGAAAACTGGTGCTTACGCTGTGGTCCCATGTTATTTTAAGCGACATCTGACGAGCAGTTTTGAAGTTATTTTTCTTTTTAATATGTTTGTTTTTCTTTTTTACCGCATAACTTTAAACTGTGTGGATCGACTTTTATGATTCTTTTATTTTTTAAAAACCTTGTACTTGTCGCGACATCTGACGGTTCGTTTTTGAGTTATCTTTTAAAATACGTATTTAATTGCTTGCGACTACGTCGACAATGATCGTTTTATTGTGTCACTTGTCGGAGGAATTTGAAGTCGGTTTTATTTTAATAATAAAAATGATATTTAATTACGTTCACGATTATCTTTTGATGTAAGTATATAACGAGACTTATAGTTAAACATGAGATAAACACGTTTATTGTCTGTGAAATGTTTGCCAACATTTATCGCAATGATGAGTAGATCGCTGTTTTACAGGGTAAGTGCACCTATTAATGGATGTATGAATATTTACTATATATATTTATATATTTCGTAATGATACTTTGTACGCTTATATTGTGTATGTGTTCAGGAATTACGCGACTTAGTTCCCCCGTCCTCCTTCGACGTACGAGCCGACGCACTGCGGGTATCCATCCCTTCGTTGCAGACATTCCGCTAGAAACGTCGTGTTTTGCATCCTCTTTCATCATAGGTACCGAGAAGAACTGGAATAAGTTGTGTCAGTGTTCTCGTTCGATTACAATGTGTTGCAGTCAAGGTTGAATAGGCAATTACTAAATTAATGCGGTTTGCCATCTAAGACCACATCCCCACTTTACCATCAGGTGGGATAGTTGGCTTGCACTAATTTATAAAAATTACATGAGGCATATGTTCACGATAAGACTGCTGTGGCGAAACGAGAATGCCATAGAGTGAAAAGGCATTTACTAAGTTAGTGCGTCCAACATCTTAGACATCATCACCACTTACCATCAGATGAGATCGATGTAAGACATTAATCAGGTAAAAAAACTGGGTTTAAATATTGGTAGGTGAAAATTATAATAATCTTGAGTAGCCGTTAGTTTTAAAATGAATTAAGTAGTTTTGTGTTTATTTGTTACAAACAGAGAAATATAAATCTCCTCTTTTTATATTAGTACAGATTTCATTATTGCAACTCATAAAATTCCCACTACTGGGCTCGAGTGTACAAGGCCGAGGACAAGGTGAGGGGCACGGCGATAGTCCCCAACGCTGGCTCACTGCAGATTGGTGGACTACACATATCTTTGGGAACTTTATGGCGAACTGTCAGGAGTGCAGGTGTGAGAGAACAAGTGATAATCAACTTCTGCTACATAACTTTGAAAATTGGTGATGCGCGCCGCAGAATTTGCACCTAGGACATGCCGTTTGAGAGACCAACGTTCAGACCACTTGGCTGGCATTGGCAAAGTCATTAGTTTATATTAGGTATTAATATACATTAATGCGACATTAATAAGTGCCAATCGATAAGATTAGTCAGCTCAGCTATCTGAAACAACAAATACTGGTGGGTAAATTGAACTCGACATAATATCAGTATGTGATGCAATAAGAACGTATGTTCGTTTGTTGAGTACTACAATCCTAGGTTACGAATTTATAACGCAACAATCAAAACATATGATCGATTGTAATTTATTAGTCTCTATATTAAGACTAGATAAAACAATTTTTTTATATATGTATGTAATCGATAAGTAGAATGTTGAATATTATCATAAGATAATGAGTACTAAATTCAAATAAAGAAATAAGCAAATTGACGTATAAACTCATACCCTAGTAATAAGATTTTCTGTATTGCGGGTATCACAGAAAAACACGGGAATGGAGACCAAATATTTATCTGCCACGAAGGAATCAGGCCATTTCACCACCGGCGGGTATCCACTCTTCGTAGTAAACACCCGGCCAGCACGAACAACGCACTTCGCCTCGTCTTTTAACACCCGTACCGCGAAGGATTGGAATAAGTGGAGTGTTCCCGTCCCATTACAATTAATGTCTTCAAGTCAAGAGTTCACTTCATCACCACTTACCATCAGATGGGATAGAAGTAAAAAAAAAGGGCAATTTCATCAAACTCTTTACTTTTTAGGCAAAATAGGGATTCTGCAGCATAATATATTTTACCTGCTACATACCAGAAAAGTCAGGGAAATAGCTGTGTATGTCCTATAAAGCACACAGAGTGCGTTATAGAGGCTTTTACCCGATATTGTAAATGTAATCCATTGTAAAACTTAGGAATTATTTCATGTTTGCGTTTTACCTCACACTTAATATGTTATACAGTGAAGTGAAAACTCCTCATCAGTTAGGTTTTATAAGAAAAAAAAAATAAAAAAAAATCTTTTCTAATAATCAAATTAGTGATTTTTAAAAATGGCTGGTGATCATTTAAAAATATCGGCAATTCTGATGCAAGGTGCAGCGACTTTGGCAAGTTAGTTTTTTTTTAAATTTACACACTCATGCTGTAGTAGGTAACGTGTCGTCCATCTCTCACCTTTTTTTACATATTATAAGTGAAAGCTTGGCTATAGTCACACCTGATGGGAAGTGGCGATGGTCTTATATGAATGAAATGAATGAATATGCTCTTAGTCGAAATTAGATTTAAACGCCGATCAAAGTTTGTTTACATTATTTACGTAGTAAACGGATTTTTAATCAGCCGAATGTATTTTTTTAGCTACATATTAACAAACTGCGAATTCTTTATCTATGCTTGTTGCTTCCTAATAATTCTTATTTTATCTGTAACGTTTCTAAATTTTGCAGTAAAGCGCCTTAACAAAAATTCTGACCCAAAACACAAGACCCTATTTCCTTGCTATTTCTGTTAGCTAGGCGTCTCGTCCAAATGAAACAACTCACGAAAAGTGCTTGATAGTCATCAGAACAACCCGTAACTGTCTCACTAATGGGCTCGGGTCTCCACTCACAATGTTAGGGATCCAAGCCACAGCTCACCTGGCCATGTGCAGATCAGTACAGTTCACACACCTTCAAGAACTGTCAGGGAGTGCGGATTTCTCACGATGCTTTCCTTTACATAGGATGTGATATCAACTTACATGATAACGAAACCTTGATAATTATCAAGTGAAAAAACGTACCGGGGGAACACAGACTATAAATAAATATTTGTTATACTATTTTTAGACATTGATTTAAAATGTATTACTTCCAGTTGCGAACCTAGTAACATTGACGGGATTCATCTACGCATGGCCTTCTTATACTGTCGCCAACTTCAGATCAAACAACACCGTATTGTCTGCGCCAATGTCGACTCTGGAAATATCGCTGTTGGGCAGTTTCACCAACATTGGCGCATTGGTAGTGACCCCAATGTGCGGATACATCATCGACAAGCTTGGAAGGAAGTACGCGGCAATGCTCTTTGGTTTGCCGTATGTGGTGAGTTGTTGCCAATGATCTAGCCAATGTATATAATTTTCATTAACATATCCTATTGATATTGCAAATGTAAGTTTGATAGAAAAAATGTTTTGGATATTTGTCTTTCCTTCACACGAAAACTGCTGAACGGATTAAGATGAAACTTGGTAAAAAAATAGATCACATTCAAGAAATGAACATAGGATAGATTTTATCCGGGTTGTAGGTTCCCCTGTGATGATGTGCGTGTTTATTTGTTTGGATGTTTGCGTTTTCTTCACGCGCTAACCGTTGGATGGATTAAAATGAAACTTGCCACACATACTATAGTCTAAGATTATACATAGACTACTTTTTATCAACATATGATGTGGGAGAAGCCGCGGGAAGAATCTGGTTGACACAAAGAGTATAGCTAACAAGAAAGAAAGCTGGAAACCCGTCGTTACAATTGATTTAAAATCCATGCTCTAGCTGTAATAGTGCTGAAAATTTTATAGGTAGTAACATTTTAGATGTTTTATATTTCCGTGGCTAATTCGTGGCAATACCGAAACAAATTTTAGTCTCGACTACTTGCATACATTAAACGACATATCTTGCTTATAATTTCAGATAAGTTGGAGTATAATATCTGTAACAAGAAGCGTACCGGTGGTCATAGCATGCGTTGCCCTTGCCGGAGTTGGAGCTGCTGGCCAAGCTGTTTCATCAGTGTATATCGGTGAAATATGCCATGAATCAATCAGAGGAGCACTCACCTCCACCACAGTATCCGGATTTTTCATCGGTCTACTGTTCTCGTATATTCTGGGAGGATACTTGACATACTATCAAGTAGTTTATATCCATTTAGCGCTATCTGTTCTATATATCCTGCTGATGATGCTGTTAAAGGAATCTCCTGTGTATTTGATGCAAATTGGAAAAGAACAGGTGTGTTTCTTATTTTTGTGCTGTGAGAAATTTTGATGGTAGTTTCGATTCATTGTTAATCTATTACTGAGTATCGATTTCCTTGTAAGACCTGAAGGGTACTTCAGGTGGTTAATCAGTAATGCAAGAATTAGAAGGGCATCCATCCCGTACCATCCCTATGGCACCAACATACGAACAACATACGAACAGGCGAACAACTGCTAACTATAACATTCGGGACCAACAGCCGTTTGAGATCTCCAAAACACAGAATTGCCTTATTATTTTTGGCCTATTTAGAATCAATTGTATAATAAGACCTGACTCCCGGACAAAAGGCGGAATATAGTTTGCATATAGAAATATATCCTGGGAGTTAATTAAATTAATTTACATAAAAATAAAGTAGTGGTGCAAGATTTGTGCCCCTAGAAACTCCTTAAGTACTTACGTCGTTTTGTAAATTAAATGGTGTTTTAGATCGATAGATAACTCTTTATTGTACACAAAGAAAACAACAGTACAAAAGGCGGTCTTATCGTTTTGCAGCAATGTCTTCCAGACAACCTTTAGATGAGCAGTAAGTAAGAATAAAGAAACTGAGATAAGGCAGGTGCACGAGAAGGCAGAGGAAACTGAAATAATTCAATACTAAAATAATACTAATAAAAAAACAAAAATATATATATGTATCTATTATGAAAATAACGATTGCAACTGGACAGGAAATAGATAGGGATAACAGGAGAAAGATTACATTTGTGGCTTTGACTTGGTTTTTAAAGGAATATAAGGTACTTACATTATGGATTGATTTAGGGAAGGCATTCCAGAGGCCTTATGTTATACTTTGAACATTTTTAGTTTAATACGATGTAAAAGTACCGAAACAAAGTGCTAACGTTTGTACTGACAATTTATAAGATAATATAATAATTTACGAGCAAATTTACAGGAAGCGGCAGAATCAATAGCTTTCTACAGGCGTGTTGAAGTCAAGTCAAAAGAAGTAGAAATTGAGATAGGAAAGATCATGCTTCAGCTGGATCCCAGGATAGATCAGATACTGGAGGCTGAAACCAGTGGTGATTACATTGTTTTTATAGTTATAAATAGTTAATTAAATACATACATAAACGCTTTGATACTCATATAACACTAGAATTCACATTACCATACCTGTTGTATGCGAACCAATTAAACATTTGTTTTTATTTTCATTTAATTATTGATTTGAAATTGATCTTGAAGTGAACTGAAAATACTATATCAAGTGACTACTTACTGTCGTTATCATTACCGTGCAAGTTATCCCTTTGGGTACAGAACTCTAAAAAGCTAAATAAAATCTTTTTATTTCGTAGAGATTATCTGTAAACAGATATCATTTATATCAAGCACTCAATACGTTATAAGAGTTATCTGTGACATGTATATTTAAAACAATTAATATTTATTGCTTTAAAAATTTACTACATTTCATCATCAAAAAACAATAAACATTTAAAAAATAATGTTCAGTTACGCTTTCTTCTTTCACCAAAGTAAGTAATGAATCATCTAAAAATGGAAATATCTCGCCTCATAATTCCATATTTACACATTCTTAAAGCTAGGTCTTTTTATTAATTGCTGCTATGTAATTTAGGAATCTTACAATTATTTTTAATATAACTATCACACGGCTTGCGCATATATTTACATTATAATGAAATAGTTAATCTTGTCACAATTACTTTTACCTTCACTCGCGTAACTATCTTTGTTTAGTTAAATTAGCTCCTATCTGACATAATGGCTGTCATAAATAATAAGTTGGGCTTTTAATATGAAGAAATAATTAACCTTGAATTTGCATAGTTTGGAATAGTCCGTTTTTCTTATCCGTAATCTTGTAAGGACTCTTTGCGTTAAAGCAATATTATAAAATTTGATTTTACGTTAACTTGAGAAAATTTTACTTTACATAGAGTTATCTCATATTTCAACAAT